>JBBPMC010000137.1:0-26598 GCA_038090115.1 Strobilomyces echinocephalus | reverse complement strand
TACACAATCTTGTGGCCTACTATTTTGGCCATAAACATCTACTCTGTAAGTCATCATCTACCTCACAATGGTCTCCTAGAATGTTGTTGATCTAGAGCTTAGAATTGCATGCAATTTTTCTTCTGGACTTCTGCTAGTGAAATCAAATATGATACTATACAATTTCCAAGTTATTTTACTAATATAAAAATGCATTGCTTCAATATATTCTTTACATATCTAATCCACAAGAGATACAAATTGTTGTTGTTGTACTAAGTGGAGGGCTTATCTATTCTTATATCTTTATCATCACTTATTTCACTCTTCGTTTCACCTTACACTTAATGTATTATCTCTTGACAGAGTTAAAGATCTATATATGCTACTCATCTTCCATGCTTCATCACTATGTTTCATATGCAGATTCTCCTACTGTCAAGAGCCAGATGACAATCTAATTCAAAGAGTCAGTATTTCATTTATGCACAGTTGAAAAGAACAAGATCTTGAGAAATCTTGTAGATATCACTATAAATGCTTGAGTAAAGTTGTCACCATAACCTTGTCCTTGGCATTATGAAATGCCAGATTGAATGAGACTCACATGAAAAGTGACACATGAGAAAAGCTGGAGTGCCAATTTTATTAAAAGACATGCTAGTGAAATGGTCTAGAAGACAGCAGTGCCATGGTTGAAGAATTTCATCACAAACATTATTGTCATATGATAGGTGCCCTAACTCAGTTTAGGTTACAATTGAGGCCTGAGGTCAGGTCAACAGGTTAATCCATTCAAGTTGTTGCTTTACGCACAAACTACTTATCAAATCCAGCTATTTTTGAAACTGCCTAGAGTATACTGTACCAATGTTTCAATATGCATACTGGGATGCCTCTTGGACCTGAACCATAACCACCCCCTGTGGGAAAAACTCCCACACAGCACTTCCACCACTGCAATTCCTCCTCCCCCTGCGCTTTGCATCTCTCTGATATCGGACGGAGGTTTCATACCTTCCCGAAAGGAGCCTTCCGTGTCAAGTATACCTCACCATCCATCCATCTTTCAATCCTGCATCAATATACTGTGTCCCCCTTCACCTGGTCTTGGACCACTTGCTCCAGCCCTAATGAGGGCAAGGTCCTCCATATCCCCACTATTCCTATCACCTGTTGATGGGACTCTAACAAGCTAACTCGTTGGGTGGTCTCTCTTTTCCACTCATTCACATCCTCTCTATCACCTATGGCCTTAGACATGGACACTGGAAAGTCCTGCCCTCCTATATGCGGCTCTATCAATCCAACATGCTGTTGCACCTCCATGCTCAGATGCGAAGTATCACTAATTCTTCATCTCCCCCCTTGAAGACCCTCCCAGTCAACCACCCAGCTCACCCACCCCACAAATGCCCTGTCACCAAGGCGGAGTTTCAAAGGCTCTGCAAGGAGGTAGTGGGTCTTAAATCTTGCCTTAATGCCCTCACTGATACTGCAATGGCATTCTCCCCTCCCCCCTCCCCAACCACTGTCACTCTGACGGAGATGCCTGTCAATTCCCCCTCCCTCATCTCATCCTCCCACACGACCCAGAGCGCCACCACTCCTTTCAACATGCCCTGGCTTCAGAAAGTGATCGATGATCCCCATTGTCCTGCATTCTTATGTCATGTCGACTCTGGCATGAAGCCCCACTTAGTCATGGCAGTGCCTGATGACGTCTACAGGGTTGTTTGCGTTACCTTTCCATCTCGTGCTCCTGGCTATGTTAGCTTCGACACCAATGGTGACCTCATTGTGGCCAGGCAGTGCCAACCGGAACTGGTAGAAATAACCTTCTGGTCATCTCACTGAGATGCCCGGCTCCTCTCATAATCTTCTCCCTATTCTCCCTTCACGATCCTTTTCCCCTCTCTTGTTTGATCATCTCACAGGCTCTGCTCCCAAATGACTGGGGTAGGTCACCCCCACGGCCACCAGACATGAGAGTGTAGTAGGTGGCATTATCCCTGATCTTTACAGCTTTGCTACTGTTGCCCGCTACTCCTACCTCCTACTTTCCCACCTGGGTCCCTTGATCTTTTCTTGAGTATCCATCATGTTATCCATCGTAAACGTCAGTCTATATTGGCCACTCTAGTTATCAATGGGGTTGTATCCTTAAATGATCCTCCCTTCATCTAGGCAGTCCTACATAGGGAGTACACCCCAAATGGACTTTAATGGATTTAAAAAAAATTGCATACTGTACAGCCAGACTTTTGGATGAACCTCATAACAACACCATATAACACTGATTTACTATATATATCCTAGCAAATATCTTTGTTGGTATATCTATGAAAGAAAATACTAAAAGATCTAATGTCATATATCAAAAGTACATCACATGGGTGAATCAGTTAATGTAGTATACATTATAGTGCTGTTTAGTATATACCCACATGTATTATCTATGGATATTATGATTACCTTGCTTGATTTTATCCAGGTGAGATGACAACCAAGGGGATCATGGAAAGTAGTCCTAGTTTATATTGGCCAGTAAAGGTGTGCACATACAATTCCTGTCAGCTACCTCTATTTTCCAATATCATAGGAGACATATTTTTGGAAGGGCTGGCTGAATATCACCTTCATTACTACACAGAATATCATGAGTTTTTTTTCAAGTAACTTGCTTGATAACTTAGTATGGTCAATAAATTCCCCCAATGTAGTTTCCAGTGTATAACTAGTAGTCTAGCCTTTTCTGGACTATGGTATGGGGTATCATAATACTCATAATAGCCTGCCTAATATTTCTTGTTGTTAGGGGGTTAGCACAGAGATGAACTGGAGATCCAAGGGGTGACAATAACAGAGGGTACTTAGAGGTAGGACTTCAGTGCAGGACTTATGTATTGTACTCTCACTCAAGTCCGGTCCTTGGAGACTCAAGTCTGGATTCTTTGGATACAAATCTGGTCAGAGATCTTAGGAGTAAAAGGTTCAGAATGAGAGGATAGAATACAAGAGTTAGGAGATGAGTAGGGTGAGGGCAACAGGACATATGAGGAGGAAGTTAAGTTGATATTCATACTGAGGTTACATGGCGGAGGTCATATGGTTTATATAGTAAGTAGAAATCAGAGTCCAAAGTAAAGAATGTAAAGGACCATATAGTCCAGTGTAGAGCTTGAGACCATTCTATAGTTATAATCAGTCGTTTCCATCTGATCCAGGCACTCCCCGATGACCTCAAGTTGAGTCTTGAGTTGACAACACTTCACAAACTCATAGTCTGATGGACTAACACTTTTTCCTATGGTCTGGACTATCTCAGCCCATCTCAGCCCATGTTTGAGGCTCTCATCAGGAAAATTTAAATATTATGATCACTTTATCTATTTCATTATCCATTATCCAATTCTTTATGATGCCTATCAACAATACATATAATTAGATCATGCAATATAATCTTTGAGAGTGTTTGGAATAATGGTCATGTTTATCTTGAATATAGGTATGATCAGTAGCTGTCAATTGTCTTGAATACAGATGTGATCAGTGGCTCTCAGATCTGTTATGAATATGGGTGTGATCAGTGGATATGATCAGTGGCTTTTAGATCTGTCTTGAATATGGATGTGATCAGTGGTTGGATCCTGTTGAATAGTTGTTGACACTCATCAAAGCATCAGCAAATGACACAGGCAAAGATAATCAGGAATCTGCTATATTGTGATCACTCTATGACATGGTATCTTGAATACAATACTCTAAAGCATGGATATCCTGCCAATAATCCAAGCTCATATTACCACAGGGACAGCTCAAAGATCAGCAACTCTCGACTGCATATATCAACCAGTGGTAACATCTTCCACAGGAGCTATATTGGCCTCCTGTCTGCCGGTAGTGACTGCTGCTTTAAGCACTACCTACCTGTGATGAATTGTTGCCAAGGCACTGTTTTCTGACAGCAACTGTGAGCTTTCCAAATTTATCGAAAAAATCTATCTATAACAAGATTAGCACTGGCATCATGAATACACTGCAACTTACCTATTACACCAAGTCAATAACAATTCAACCTTATCTTTCTTCTCTGGCTTGTCAAGGAGCTTGAGTATACTATTGTAAAATTGTTTCGAATCTGTCAAAAGGTCCGTGCGTGAAAAGACTTTGGCTGAGGTCAGCGTGAAATAAGCCTGCCAATAAACTTGAGCAATGGAACAATGCTGTGATTGCAACCAAATACCTGTGTCCCAACATAAGGAATCAACACCTTGGTTACAGCGTGCATTCCATGAATGTGAGTGTTGCAGGAACAGGTGGCTTTCAGCTCTTCAAGGTCAACAGAACTTGGAGATGTAAATATATGCTTGTAAGCCTGTTCCATATGGTCTCTCTGAGTGCAAGATCAAGTTAAAAAAAAAACTTACTGATATAAGTATTCTGCTGTGCCACAATCCGTTTCAGGGATCTGCTATGTTATACATTTCATTTGCATACAAAAATATAGGCCATTGATCTCCCATGATGCAGAGTTTGCCAGTGCACAACTTCTCCTTGATTCTTCAATGCATTGTATAAGAAGGATCATGTGGTTCACTGATGGTGTACATACCAGGTATTGGACCAATCATATCCTGCTGGACAAAGCAGCACACTGGTATGTTTATGGTGGAAGCCCCAACTAGACTTGGTATTGTAGGGGATGTGCAGGTTGAGTGTTTGACCTTTCAAGGTGATCCAATTAACAATTGTATATTTCATTCCTTTCGTGTCATCAGCCCTAGCTCCATTCATGCCTTTCTGAATCTACAAAATGGTGAGTTGGATATTATCTTGCAATTGGTCAGTTTCACCAGCTTAGCTATCGTAACCAGTTGTTCCTCATCAGATGACAAGATGCAACCTTTGAGTGACAGAATCAATTTATGCAGGTCAAGGAACACCGTAAACTCCCTCCTTTCCTTGAGAATGATTTTAGATGTGAATCACCAATGCGGAGATACTCACTGTTCTGAAAATGTGTCCAAGTCTCTATCAGGCAATTCACCCATCATAACCAGGCCATTCATGAGCAATGTTTGGACACTGCAAAAGGCATGAACTACACATCCAAAGTGTCGTCCATGGTGTACTAGCGGATCCTGAACACTTCTGACTTGGGATTAGTGACAAGCATTATAATGGTGGTATGAAGCATACAGTCATTTCCTAGGGCCTGTTTGGAGAGCACTTGACTGTGGTCATTTCTGTCCCATTGCCGATGAGTCAGGAGAAGTAGCAACAACAGGTGCATTAGAAGACATAGAATCGGAAGAGTTGAAGCTGGTTCCTTCGAGAGAGCAGATGAAGCTTGGTTTCAACTTGCTTGAGGTGCCCTTAAATATATTGTCACTTAGTGGAAAACATGACCTCAGTTGTTCGTATCATGGGAAAAACATGACCTAGGAGAGCGTATGATCACAGGAAAACGTGACCTGAAGAGAGTAATCAGTACTGAGCACTCCCCTTGTCACGTTTGCTGCACCTGATTTGGTCTTGATATGGCTGTAACAGGTTTGGGAGGCATGAACATCGCAGGTAGCCACTTGCGTACCATAGTTTATTGTCCTGTGCTTTGATGGATTTGGACCACGAACATCTGAAGCCTTGAAAGCAGATGATATTAGCGTGCAACAAATGAGGGTCATATACATAAGTATCCACTGCGGTTTGAGTCTAGGTCATTCATGATGACTTAGTAGATTCGACTGCTTGTTATGTGGGCCCCTTGTAAAATTCACATCTGGCACACAGAACTTGGAAGCGGACCCGACTGGTTTTCCACAACACATGAGGCCTCAGCAGGACAACAAGCTGAATGAGCATTGTAGTGCAAATAGTGAGGAGATCAGTTGCCGCACACAGAGGTCTTTACATACGAGCTTCCTAGTCTGAGGAACATGGTGAGCAGGCTTAGTGACAAGGGAATAACACATGCACTTTCTTTGTTGAATAGATCTAGGAGCCTGATGGCGACCCTTGTGATGAGGGTGAACACTAGGGACAACATGACGCTCAGAGAAAGCACTATGGTGCTAGGATGGTGCTGAATCCGATGCCAGTGAGCAGTGAGGTGATGGGGTTGAACACGTTCCTGCGAAGCAACGGTGGTGAAAAAATAATGGGGGATGATGTGGTGGTGCCTACACAAAGAAAAGAATTCAAACTCTCATCAAGAGTTGCAAGTACTGATTGAGCTAGTGTCTTGTTGCTTTGTATATCTTGATGGACTGTTTCAGGATGTGGACGAGAGCAAAACTCAACAGGGACATCATATGAATGGCATGAGATATTAGAATATCAACTGAAACTGTCTTGGAGAGCCAGATAAACGTATAGGTGTCACATGTTGTGACCAGCGAAAATGCTGAAAGAGTTGGAAGAGTGTGTATATGATGGATGATCCATCTGGTGGGAAACATGGATGACATGCATTGAAGGTAAACACAGTATATCACTATGTCATGCCTTAGTAACTCCTAGTAATCCATTTCTTCGCCAGTGAAACGAGAACCATATATCTCGTACATATGAAATACATGTAAGTCATCATCCGATCCCCTACTCTCATCCTGCGACATCTCCCACTTCATTTCATCCAAATCCGCAAGTGAGAAACTAGGGTCAATGGGAGATTCAATCGAGTGATCAGTAATTACACCTTCATTGTGCACACCACTGTACAGATGGTGTCTTGGTGACTCCCATTCCAGATCAGATAATTCAAAGTCATTGTTGAGATCATCGAATGAGTGTAGCGGAGTGCATGTATCCACTGATGTGCCAGTAGGGAAGTTGTCCCTATCTGAATGATATTTCAATGGTTGTGGATTATATTGTTTGGGAGAGATGATGAACACTTATCATTTGATCACAGTAGCTCACCCTTGTGATGGCACATGACAATCATCGTGCGAGTTCAGGTTATCTAAATAATACTGTTCTACCATTGTTTGAGCTAGGCAATGAGAATGAGGATGAGGCATGTAATGTTTATGTGCTGGTCTATCAGAAGAAGCTGTTAGACAGCTGAATCAAGGCAGCTGGAGTCCGATGTAAGAGACTTGAATTGAGTGCTACAGAGTAGTATGGACATACCTGGAGTCCGATGTAAGAGACTGAAAAGCTCTTACATCGGACTCTCAAGTTCTATACTACTGAACCACAACAACTATAAATATCAATAAGGTCAGCCACAATGTGGCTGAACTGGAAAGCTGACATATAGCAATGCCATGGTGCGCAATCATCAGGCACACAACAGAAGCTCGAAAGGAAATCAGGGCTGCAAGATGACTAGATATCAACAACTACATCTTTCATCGGGAAGGGTCCCTTTGGCCTTGATGCACTGGCATCTTTTACCAAATTCAAGATAAAAGGTGCATTCCTTCTCACCTACGACGTCCCCACCAGGAGCCAGTACCCTGCCAACAGGTTCCTGAATCCCAGGATCAAGGAAGATGAGCCATCGCCCCATCTTGTCCTTGCTTGATCGCGTCAACCTTGTGCCTGAGCTCAGTTCGCACCGCCTCTACTAACCCTGTGCCCATACCCGCCCACTCATTACCCACATAGCCCCTGTTTTCTCTGCATCTCTGTGCAAATACATCAGACCAGAACGCGTACATGTCGTTGATGTAGTTGGTGTTTGCATGCACAGCATGGACGGCAACATCCTGTCAGAAAGTGTTGATGAAGATGACAATGTGACAGAGGGCACTGATGGTACTGGCATAGATTGCTTGGATCTTGGAGAGGACACACACAAGCTTGTCCATGGTCAAAAAGCGCAGAGTCAACATTCAGCATTTTGATGCTGGTACATGGCCACCATGTTTCTCCCTCTCATCCTCTTGAGCTGCAGATGCTGTGGCATGTGAGCTTGGCTTTCTACCTCAGCTCAATCTCTCTGGCCCCTGCAGCACACCTTCCGTAAGAGCGACTCCTGGCATCCATCCAACATGTCATCAGAAGCATAATTTTCCAAGGACAGGGTGCTGCCTCAGGGAGATGAGGTCTGCATCCAGGTGTGAGTCTCTTTCTCCCCCTGATTGATGTATAATAGGTACAAATGCATGTACACCTACATGACCTAGATACCATTTTCATATGCCTCAGAATTTCCTGTGATCTCATTACCATCACACACCGCTATAAAAAATCCATTCCTGCCACATCCCTGGTTGTTTGAAGGTCCTGAGAGGCAGGCTGTAGTCTCTTTACCGTTTCTGCTGGCAGTTTTAGACAAATCAATCTCCTAATCGGTGGCGCCTTGTTCTGGTTGATACATGGAACCATTTCTATATGACGTGCGAGTAGTTACAAGTTGATGAGCAAAAAAACTTTATGATAATCTTATGTGCTGAATCTCAACTCTTGCTTCAAAGCAAAATGATGTGAATGTCCTTCTTCCCTTTCATGCCTCTGCAAAGCAGGGTACGGCAGATCTAAGTCCTTGAGTGCCCTTAAAAGTTGGCATGCCGACAAAGTGAATACCCTGATGGCACTGTTTCAACAGCCATCTGACATCTTGAGGTGGTATTGGCATGGTTTTTGTACCACGTCACCCAATACACTCATTGAAAGCTAGTTTTAGTGGTTTATTAGCACCTGGGCTCATGATTGGCATGTTACTCACTGATGACAATGCTATGGCTAATAAAGATAAGAAACTCAAGCCACCTATTGTAGTAACTGGACTCCATGATGTGATCATGTTTGGTGGGTCTGTTCTGGCCTATCAAACATCCAATGTGTAAGGCGCATCTTCATTGGGCAATAAAAGAATGGACAGACAGTGTTGAACAGCCTCATTGCCAAACCAGATGATCCTACCATTATCAAACATGTGCCAGATCTGGCAGCCATAACAAGTATTCCACTCAACAGACGCCTTAAAGTATGCTTTGAGATCATTACTATATACCCTTGGAATGAATATGGGAGTGTTTGATGACAGGGGGTATATATCAATATGTGGCGAGGGGAGAAAGAGAACAACTTCAGCAGCCACCAAAGCTCCCAGTGTGCACCACATGAGGTGGTTCATCACAGCTTGTCTTGCTAGCCTTATCTAAAATTGTTATATATTATGACTGAATGATGAGGCAGCATGAATATCTTACCACAGATTTAAACTCCTGATTGAATGCTTTGAGAAATGGTCTAAGCTGGGACAGAGGATGGATATTGCACATTACCATCATATAAACATTATTGATTGTGATTTGGGCTGCAGTGATTGGCATGTTGGGCCACAGTTGCTCCAAGCAGATGTAAGCATTTGAGAGGGCCTGGTTAGTGACTTGGAGGAGCAATAAAGGCAGGAAGGTAGTGTGCGTCTCATGGAAAACAGCATGCCAAGCATGGACAAAGATCTTCGACCACTGTTGGTTGATATGTGATATTTGCATAACTGTATATCTGTTAAATGAGAACTGTGGGGTGACATTCACATCAATTTGTGTAATGGGTAACTTACCTAATACTGGCATTAGTAATGCGTTGCTGATATGCCCTCCATCTATATAGCTCTCCAAAGCCATGTTTTTGGCAGTAAGAACTGAGAGAGACTGTGATGGTGATAGTGGAAGTATAGCTAAACTTGTAGGTTGGACATGCTTGAGAACTGGGATTCCAGTAATCAGCAGATTTTATGACAACAAAGGTGTAATTGCAATGACGTGGGTAGGAGAGACTCGTGGTGCCAAGGCAGGTCCGAGTGGCAGTGCAACCACAGCTGCAGCTGCCTCTGCCGAGTTGTTTGACAGAACTAATCCAAATGGCAGCATGAGCACAGTTGCAGCTGCATCTAGATTTCCAAGGGGTTCCAAGGATGAACTGAAGGGTGTGAGGTCTGTCTCTGAGGAAGGTGAGGTGAAGAGTAAGGAGCTTGAGTTCATGTTCGCCTTGGATGAGCTCAAAAGGGTTGAGCTGAGTGTGTCAATGTCAAATGAGTTGGGTAGAAGGATAGAGGGATTCGAGATTTCGTCAAGAGACTGAGAAGACATGATTGGTACCAGTGAATCTTGGGAGCTGGTGACGTTTAATGGCAATACTGTAATTCCTACCCGCTCATAATATGGGCTGTTTATCAGTTGATTCCAGAACTTGAAGTAGATGTCATCTTCAGATAAGTTGTTTAAGTGAGGTGCATCTGAGTCCAGGTCATTGTTTAACATTATCATGGTGAGGGGGGATACTCACCAAATCACACTAATTCACACATTAATCTGTTGAACCAGCCTGGGCCCCAAAAGTGGCTCTAAGCATGGGAAGATGATGCTGGTGGGAATTTCGTCAAGACAAAACTGGGCACCTCAAGGCCAGGGTTGTTCTATCTAAAGACAATTAAGAGTGAGGCCTTGGGAGCAATTGTGCCCTATATAATTTCCTTTTCAGCATACCAGGCAGCCTCCTGAGTGTGCCTGAGTGTGCTGTGCTTCCTTTTTGATGTACCAAGCAACAGGTGCCTAGGTGCTCTCCTGTCTGCACACCCCAAATGCTTGCTCAGTCCCAGGGAGAAAAGTTGGACTTGCGGAGAATGGTCGAGGTTGGCTGACATGTGCACGCACAGGGCTCGGCCCATATGAGCCAAAAAATGATAGTTATATCAGATGTAATGTATGTGGTAGTTGTACTTGGTTGATCAAGATAGGACACCCTAGTTCTATGCAGATCTGTGCATACAGCACAATGAAAATGAACTATTCCATTGCTCGCTAGTCTGCTCAAATGTGTATTTGACTACTAGGTATGTTCACTCCTGGGTTCAAAACATGACCCAAAACACGATCCAAAACACATACAAAACGATAATGAACGACAATAGTGAGAGACGATAGTATAGAAGCAGAGATAGCACATGGAAGTGACAAATTGCCGACTAACACAGAACCTTCTCAGACTCACTCTTGTCCCATTTCTCAGAAGTAACCTGTAGATAGAGAGTTAATGAGCCATAGAGCTCAAAGAAACACGGCAGGAGTGGCCATGAAGCAATTGGGATCAAAAAGGGGTGCCAACATTGAAAAAAACATGGCAGGGGTGGTTGCCGGGCAATTGGGCTTGAAGAAATGTGATAGGGGCAACCAGCAAGCGTTCGGGCTCAAGAAAATGCGGTGGGAGTGACTGACAAGTGTAGGGCTCAAAAAAGTGTGGTAGGGGTGTCCGACAAGCACTCAGGCTTGGGAGAAGCACAGTTGGGGTGACTAATGAGCGCTGGGGCTTGAAAAGTGATCAGGCTTGAAAGAGGGTGATGGCAGTGTGAAACAAGCCATGGACTTGACGAAACATGATGAGAGGGGCAGTTGAGCAATCAGGCTGGAAAAGACGCAAGATCAGGGGTAAATGAGTGTGTGTGTGAACATGATGGGGGCTTCTGATGAGGGGTTTGGCTCAACAAGAGGTAGCGGTGGTGGCGGTATAGCAGGCCCTCTGGCTCGAAAATGACATGGTGGAGTCAGGAGATAAGCAGCTGCACTTGAGATGACCGCATTGGCTGGAAGGTAAGCAGACGGTGGTGAAAAAACTAAATGTGACATTGACAAGTCATGTGACTCACCATTCCCAAATTTTTGCGAAGTCCAAACAAGTTACTAGCATGCGTTATCTTCCCCTTTCATTTGTACTAATTATACCATCCTCTACAGTCGGCGTGCCGTTCTCTTGAAGATACCTGCGCAGAGTGGATGGCTTTACACATGTGTCAGTCAGAACCTGCATTGACTTTCCAGGTAGCACCTTTTCTAGACTTTGAAGGATATATGATTACTCATTTTCTTTTGTATTTTTGAATGACTGTTAATATCAACTCTGAAATTCTCCTGTACCAGATGCAGATACACAATGCCGAAATCAGTTGCTGTAGCATATACTCTTGCCCACACACCGTTGTGATCCACTCCGATCAAGTTTGGTAATCCTCATCTCAGTGTCCCAGCAGTGCATATTGACTCGTTAGCTAGACTATTCACCAGGTTGGAGAATGATCGTTTTCCAACATTTTGACGCTTTCGTGTCTGGCATGGGTTTCTGCTCATCCTCAAAAGAGAGGTCTACTAGCAGATGTGGGTGGGTCTTTACCCAGACAAAGTCAGAGTGCTATGCAGTGCAACATTGTTTTTGAAAACTGCTGTAATGTACAGTGACTCCAAAAAGTGTTCCAATACCTAATCTTGAAGTGGGGCGCTTCGTGCCCCACAAACATCTGTGGGAATTCCCCTTAACTTTGATGAGACTAAACAAAGTACAAACTCTTGGCTACGCTTTGGTCTTTGGGTCATGTGATTTGGCTCATGGGTTGTTGAGATATGGCCAAAACAAAACTACTATGCCATTGGAACAGTTTTGGAACCTTTGAAAAAAACAAGGTATTTAGTATCAATCCTTAAGTAGCAGAAAGAGATCACTTGATGATAGTGGTAGAGAATCAAGAGGTGTGGGAATGTTTTAAACTCAGACATAATGTATATATGTATATCTTTGTTTGTAGAACCAAACAAAGGCAAATAATACATTGAATCATGATGATTCTATATCTTTCAATAAAAGTACAAAAACTGTTCCAATGGTATAACAGTTTTATTTTGACCATATCTAAACAACCTCTGAGCCAAAGCACATGACCTAAACACCAAATCATAGCCAAGAGTTTGTACTTTGTTTGGTCTCGCCAAAATTAAGTGAAATTCCCACAGGTGTTTGTGGAGTGCTTCACGCCCCACTTCGAGGTTAGATATTGGAACGCTTTTTGAAGTCACTGTAACACTCATTATCCTACCCCTGAGGGACTAAGTATTTTTTTGCACCCAAGCATGACACATCATGCTCGTCCAATACCCACTTGCCCATTGCTCCAACCATGTTTCATCGACCGTAATCATCCTGTGTTCCCTCTACCTCACCTCAGAATCATCCTCACACTGCTCACCATGCACTATTAACATAATCTTCTCGTACACATCAATTCAGAATCCTCTTGTCCATTCTTTATGCTTGAATCACCATCCACATGCCTTCTCCATTCTGTCACTATAGACACTGACTTACACATTGCACCTATAGTTCCATGTCACTCGTGGAAGTAAGTGCAGATGGAGTGTAAAACGAGCTGTTGGGCTCAAGGGAACATAGTGGGGATGGCTGTGGAGCGATCAGGTTTAAAGGGAGCAGAGGAGGTGTGAAATGAGCCATTGGGCTTGAGGAAACACAGTGGCAGTAGCTGTCAGACGACCGGGCAGATGCTGGGAATGCTGGGTGAATGGTCAGGGAATGCAACAGGATGCGAGCACACACAGGGAGACAGTGGAGGGTGTTGGTGCAAGTAGATAGGAGAGGTGGTGAGGGGGACACGAGGGAAGACAGTTGAGGGGTGGCACTTGATTTGACATGCTGGGGGCGTGAACAGGGAGCGAGCAGATGTGAGATAGGGTGCAAGGGAGCATGATGGGGTGCTGGACGATGGGTGGGAGATGGGAGGATGTTGGTGAGTCACTACACAACTACCATCATGTTGACCTGCACAGAATGGATTCATGCAGTGTCATAGAGAACAAATCCCTAACTTTCAGATTCTTTCCTCAACTCGAAATGAGCGAGTTGATTCACCATGTCTTCCATACACGAAACCCCCCTTTTCTCCAGACTCTATATACCTCTTGAACTCTTCTCTATGGTAAAACACACCACTCACCAATGCCTACATACCCCCCAAATTTCAACCCAAACGGACTACTCTACAATTTTCTAGCTAATAAACAGTGTAATCGCCCCTTATCTAGGACATGCAAGAGTTCACTAGGCTAAGAAGTGTAACTTGAACTAGCATTCTTTTAGAGTCCATTCTGATTGGGCGACACACAAGGAAATAAGTTCTCATGAAGGAGCCCTCATTTTCTCATGCTGACAAAGCATCCCAAAAAGTCCAAATTCACTGTCTATTAAGGAAGCACAGCATCACTTCCATATGGACCCATGAATCCCAGATTACACTCAAATATGGCATTTAGAACCCCAGATACCGCGGTGTTCTTAGCCACAATGACTCATCTATGTGCCTGGCATCAGTCAGCATGTGCATAGCCATTAGTAATCGCATGAATAAGCAATTATAGAGCATATGATTACAGAGTGGATGCATAATCATCAGTCAGCAATCAGTCAGCATTACTCAGCATGTGCCTGGATTCATAAGCGCATGGCATAGCTTTAATAAGTGCATGCATAGCAAATTTCCTAGAATAATAGAGTACATAGCCGCCATTTGTACATATATAAAGGACTCCGTTTTGGAGAGAGTGATGGCATCAATCATCTTTTGATCACCTTCTGATCTTCTCTTCCTTTTCCATAGGAAGCAGATCATCTCCCACCATCAGATCTCCCATCAAACTTCCTAGAAGTCCATCTGATTAAAGTTTAATCACCTTCTAGAAGTTCTCCTATCCATCTGCTAAGCAATAACTCACAGATAGAGTTATCAGTGCAATTCTAGGGAAGAAGATACTCCTATTGCTTCGCTTCAGCACCCCTATTTTGTATTAAGACTCAGTACTACACTGATTAGCCAAGAGTGCTATAGATTGTACTACCTTGAGCTTAATACTGGGAAGTAGAACGTCTATTCCCAATCCAAATCTGAATCCTTTCTTCTGATATTACAGACAATAGTAAAGGTCATTTGTACCTATTTGTCACACAAGAAGCAGGACACCTTTCCCAGGAAACTCCCTTGGAAATTGGCTTCGCGTTTTACTCCTATTCCATCGTACTAACGTTTGTTAGCTTTTCCCCTCAAGCAAACCAGCTTGGCCTATGTTCTTAAAGGAGCATACTATTGATATCACCCCATTAGACCTCATTCTGAGTGACATCAGGAAGAACGACCATGCAATTGAGCCGAACTAGTTATTCCACCAACTATGGTTAGGTAGATTTGACTTGTTGAGTTTCCCATCTCAATCTATCTAAGCAAGACAACGTGTCATGCTCACTGACCAAAAAAAAACACACAAGTCCCAAAGGACTAGGATAGCATATCTACATAATTAGAAATCTATTCTAGTAGTTATATGATTAGTACTTAATTACCCTACAGCACTGTGTCACTGTGACACACTGTCGTGCCATGTGGATGCTGTGAATGTCAAGTATGTACCTGTCACACTGCCAGGGTGCAGTGCTGTAATGGGTCTGTAATTTAGGCGGGTTCCTGGGAACCCTGTACCTAAATTGGGGTTTTGCTGATGATCGTGGATCATCTATTGACTCAGAGGAAAGGAGGGATGATGTGACTGGATCATTGGGGAGAGTGGAGATAATGTTGGAGTGAAGCTAGTCAATATCCAGGAGAACAGAGGCCTGGAGTAGTGGGAACTTGAGGTAGGTAGCACATAGGGATGACACAAGCTGTTCTTGGGTAAAGATTGGCCTGTAGTCATCCGGATTGATGTGAGAATAGTCCTTATCCCCCTCTTTTGGGTAGACGTCCCAGCATCTACTCAAGGCATCAGGTTTAGCACCGAGCCTACCAGGCCAGTAGCGGACTGCAAGATTGAACTGGCAGAGGAACTCTGACCACTGGGCCTGATGCCAAGTAAGAATTTTGGTGGAGGAGAAGTACTCCAGGTTTTTGTGGTCCATGACGACGTCAATAGAGTGTGAAGCCTTCAAGGTAATGCTGCCACACTTTAAACAACTCGAATATCACCAGAAGCTCCTTGTCATGGGTGTCATAGTTCAACTCTGCACCTGTGAGGGTCTAAGAGAAGAAGGCGATGGGATGGATTTCGGAGTTGGGGTAAGTGATGAAGAGGATTTTGGCAACGGTGTAGTCGAAGGTGTCAGTCTTGACGGTGATCAGAGCGTTAGGCACCCAGTGAACGAGCACCAGAGCTGATGTGAAGGCATCCTTGAGTCAGTTGAAGGCTTTCTGGCAGTCATCAGAGAAGGTCCACGGGATCTCTTTGCGTGTGAGGTGTGTGAGTGGAATCACAATACTAGAATAGTCCCAGATAAAGCAGCAGTAGAAATTGGCGAAGCCAAGGAAGGACTGAATGTCCTTGACTTTCTGAGGTTCTGGCCAATTCAGGATTATTTGAATCTTCTCGTGGACCATGGTAAGACCTGAAGGGGACAGGATATATCTGAGATACTCGACGGTCTCCGAGTGGAACTCACATTTCTCCAATTTGGCATAAAGGCCATTCACTCGGAGGCATCGGAGGACTTTCCACACATGTTTGTGATATGAGGTGAGGTCGGAGGAGTAGATAAGAATGTCATCAAGGTAGACCACCACATTGACGTCCAGCATATCAGTGAAGATGCTCTTAATCAAACACTGGAATGCTGTGGGGGCATTGGTGAGTCCGAAGAGCATTACCAACCATTCGAAGGAGCCATAGTGGGTCCAGAAGGACATCTTCCATTCGTTGCCCTCGGCAATGCGGACCAAATGGTATGTGTGCCGGAGGTCGAGCTTTGGTGTAGATCTTTGCGCCACTAGGTGCATCTAGGAGATCGGAAGTGCGAGGGAGTGGATAGCAATCCTTCTTGGTGATCTTGTTAAGACCTCAGAAATCAACGCAGAGTCGGAGGGAACTGTCTTTCTTTCAGACAAAGAGGACAGGAGCAGCATGAGGAGAGGAAGATTGGTGGATGAAGTTGTTCATCAAGTGTTCGTTGAGGAAGCCTTGGAGGGCCTCCTGTTCAGTAGAGGAAAGGGAGTAGTTTTTGTCTATCGGAGGTTCCACACTGTCATCCAACTCAATTTTCAGATTGAAGGGCCTATGAGGAGCCAATTGGCTAGTCTGCTTCTTACTGAAGACATCCACAAAGTTGTGATACTCCGAAGGAACCCCAGAGAGATTTATAGGGTCATCTGGTGAAGCATCAGAGACCGCGGCGGAGTGAGTGGAAAGGGATTGGAGGGAGAGAGCAAACTGCACCAAGCTGTCCAACTTGCACACGCGATTGAACGCGGCAGTATTTATGAAGGAGATGGGTGGGCAGGTAAGTCCAGGAGCCAAGGGTGAATCTGAGGGTGATGTCTCCGGAGGATGGCTGGCTAGGCCAGGATGAGTCTGAAGAGGATTGTCAGAAGATGCAGTGGAAGGTGGATCAGAGGTCAACTCTGGAGACTTAGAACATGACATCTGGGTTGGCATTTCCACACAGGGAGTTCAGAATGTGATGCTGCTCATAGCCCAGTCAAACAATGGATTGCAGCAGGCAAGCTAGCAGTGTCCTAAAACAATTGAGCATGAGGAATCCAATGAGGTAACATAAAATGTTTCAGAGGTGGAAGCACCCGAGGCCAAGGCAAGGCAAAGGTCTACAGTGGAATTAATCAGAGATGTAGAAGAACTGTCAAATAATCAGAGAAGGATCGGAGGAACTGGATACATAGAGATTTTGTTTTTTGAGATAAAGGCAGAGTCTATGAAACAGTAAGTAGAACCAGAATTGATAAGAACAGGAACTTCGGAGATTTCATAGGTAGGAAGAGAAACAAGAGGACAAAGAGAATAGGGATTGGAAAGAGCAGACACGTTGAGATGAAGCTCCTTGAGAGCACAGTCTGGTTCAACACGACTCCCAGGCTGTGCATTGTGGGAGTCACACTCTATTTTTTCACCTCTAAAGAAGTGGAGCTCTCTGCAGGAGCGGGAGTTTCTGCAGGGGTCGCAGTTGCAGCCCGACCTTTCGAGGCTCTAGACAAGGACTTCAAACAGTCCTTGGTGGAATGCCCAGGCTGTCTGCAGAACAGGCAGAGCCCATTCTTCATATGGTGTTGACATTCCTCTAGAAGAAGTTTACCATCTTTGCTGAGCTTCGAGAAAATGGAGTTGGAGTTGGAAGAGTTAGAAGAGTTACTCTTTGAGTTACCATGTCCCAAAGGACCGGAGCTAGAAGAAGAACCTTTGGACTTGTTGTCCTTGGGTTTGCTAGAAGATGAATTGTTAGTCGGAGAGGAACTAGAGGAATGTGAAGAGGAAGCCTGATTCCCGGAGTTTGATCTAGAAGGCTTGGTTGCGTGCACAATTTCGTCATGGTGCTCCCAGTACTGATGATTGATCTGTTGGGCCAGGGCCTGAAGGTCCTGGATGTTAGCAGGCTTTCCTTGACGAGAGATCTCATCCTCAATGCGGTCTGGAAGGCCGTTGTAGAAGCTCCAATGAAGAGCTCCTTGACCCCAATCCTGGACTTGGCTTGCCAGCCGGTTCCATTCTACAATATATCTTATGATCCAATGTGAATCGCGCATTCGCAGTTGCTTGAGTTAAGCTTCCGCGTCAGCAATGGGATCATGCAGTCTGAAGTTAGTCTGAAGTTCATATAGAAAGGATTGCCAATTGTCCATCCACAAGGGCAGGCTCCTTGGGGTTCAAATCCAAGGAGGTCTGGCTCAAAATACTCAAGCACTACACCCTTGAGGTAGGATTGGGCAAAGGTTACCTTCATCCAGTCTTGGTGGTACGTTTTCAGATTTGCTTGAAAGTTGATCTCACATTGCATGACGAAGAGATGGAGCTTCTTCGGGTCAGTTCCATTGAAGGGATCTAATTCCCAGACCTTAGGCTTGGAGCCTTCATTGTTCTGTTTACGCTGGAGTGCTTTGCAAGTCATGCCCTTATTGCGTCAGCAAGCTGACCAAAGGATTCGTAGGCTAGGGGAATTTGATTAGCATCATCATCAGGGTTACCCCAATGGTTGTCATCGTCGTTGTCTAGGGACGATGAGCTTGAGGAGTTGTCATCAGGGTTGTCGGAATCATTCCCGTTGTCGCCACCACCTCCTGCACCACCAGGCCTCAGAGCCAGAGCTCATTCACCATAAAGGTTGTTGTCTTTGTTATTGGAGATGATTCAGAAGCGTGGACCCTCCGGAGAACAATCCCAAGGTAGCGGAGTCAGTGGAGATAGTGTGCTACACAACCCTAATGCAGAGATCGAGGGAGCGGACCGTTGAGTCAGGCTAATGAACTTGCTGGGGAACTGCAACACGCCAGCACAACAGGAGGTTCGAGTAGTTCTTGTCAAAGGCATAATCTGGAAATGAGCAAAGTGAGTATAAATATACTGTCAAGTCTGGGTCCTCTGGATACAAGTCTGGTCGGAGGTCTTAGGTGTAGAGGGTGAGTACAGAGATAGACCGGAGGTCTGAGGGGTAACAATGATGGAGGGTATGTAGGTGTCATATACTATATTCCAAGTCCGCTCCGCCACCTTCCGACACACTCCGACACCAAGAACTCACGAACTCCGCCGCGATCTCGTGTTAGATGCAACACCGCGCCTTCAGAGTTTCACTCCACCACCCGCCTCAGTCCCGCTTCCGCTTATGTTCATCCTTGTAATTTCTTTAGTCTTAGTCTCACCTCTTAGATCCCTCCGCACCTGTGCTCGCTTATGCCGCACAGCTCTGACTATGTATGTCCCCGACTCCATTCTCCGCCCTCCGGTTATCTTCATTCCCGTCTTACTCATAGCTATACTCTGTTACTAATGCGATGTCCACACTCCATATATATAGTTGTAGATACGACCTCTGTACCCTCAGTCTGATTATCGACTAGATATCCTCACTCCGCAACTCAGTCCACTTTGAGTCTCCCCTGTCCTCCCCTCTGTTGTCCTCTCTGCAAATCCGGGACTAACATCGTGAGCAGCAAGGGGGCAGCGCTCCGCTTGAGTCGCTGAAGCCGAAGTTTCAAACCCATCCGACCTCTTAGCTCCGACGTTCTGGAGCTATAGCGGAGTGAGCGGACCCAGTTCTAACAGTAGGGGTAGGACTATCAGCACAGGACTTATGTGTTGCGCTCTTGCTCAAGTCTGAGTCCTCAGAGGATCAGAGGTCTAAGATAAGAGGATAGAAATGTAGAAGTTAGGAGATGAGTAGGGTAAGGGCGATAGGACATGTGAGGAGGAAACTAAGTCAATATTCATACTGAGGTTACATGGCAGAGGTCGTAGGGATTATATACTAAGTAACGATCAGAATCCGAAGTAAAGAATGCTGGGGACCACATAGTCCTGGTGCAGGATCCGTAAGTATCATAGCAACAGAAGGGATGAGGCATATGGAGTGGTAAAAGGAATGATAGGGTCATAGGTAGCATGTGGAACGTAGGGTTGTAGGTACTGAGAATGGAGGTTACAGCAAAAGAAAATAAAAGGAAGTACAAATAGAGATAATAGGAGGCGGCATGGATGAAGTCTGAAGGTCAAGGAGATACTCCAAGATGAAGTGTGAAGGTCCGGAGGTAACAGCATGCAAAGGGTTCAGAGATGGTCTGGAGGAAGCACATAGGGGTCAGAATTGTCAGGATATGACAGGGAGGCAAGCTCCCAGCCAGCCATATTATTAGCACACATCAAACGTTTGGAGGGGTGGACTGTGCACTTTGGCCAGCAAGGCTGTTCTTTGGCATCAGACATATTGGTTAAGCAACCAAACAGGATTACTTTAAGAAAGTTTTCATATCTGTCATACCATTTATAGTCATCGGCTCTTGCTAGTTACTAGGCCTTAGGGCTTCTGGGGCCAGGCCACAAGCCCACACAAGCCCCTGTTGCTGATATAATCCTAAACCAATCAAGGTCTTAGGTTACCCCTTGTCAACTATGGCCAACATCAGGGAGTGCAAGGAAGAGGAATGTGGTGTTGGAATCAAGGCTGGGCAGGCTTAGGGAGGTCCAGACCCAAGTGAACTTGACTAGAGATGCCAGTGCAAGTATCTTAGGTTTATATACACACTACTTATGTATGTACATGTTGTGATCTGATCTACAGATACAGACCAAGAGAGGAAAGGAAGTCCATACCCTATACCCAGCATAGGAATATAACTATAGAAGGATAAATAGGCATGAGGTGTCCACATGTAAACCAGTGTATGCTTCCATAGAAGAGAAGCCATCTTCATCAAGGGGGTGGCAGAATGGAAGAGAAGCATAATGTGAAATATATCAGTGTTTCGGGTATTGCATATTGTGAATAGAAGCCACAGGCTTCTGTGAGATGGAAGCATAATTGTGGCAGCTCTGCTGTCACAGGGGGAATGAAAGAAGAGAAGGCACAGCCTTCTGGCATAGGGGGAAGAAGTGTTCTGGCTTCACAACAATTTGGGAATTCAATTCTGACCTTCTAGCCAACCACATTCACAGAGAAGCAATTGACATCATTGCCATAATATGCACTCTTGTAGTTAAGATACGTGTTTCTTTTCATAGCATCAAACAATATTTTAACATGCTCATGCAGATTCAATGTTCAGGACAGCATATTGAGTATTTCAAAACTCCTCAAAAGAAGTGTGGCATCAATTCAATCCTCTCAATCCCCTTGCACAGCAATATAAGATGGAAAATGGCTAATGGAATATTGAAGAGGTCATATAGGCTTCATCGGGTGCATTTATCTTGTAGATCGTCTTTCAACTACTTGTTTACTTTATTCAAAAGGCCATCAATCTGTTTATTAACTCTGCTAATGAGCTATATGATCCAGTCACAACAATTCAATGAAATGGCTGTATTTGAGAATGCATCCCCTGGATGGCATCAAGCCAGCCAACTGGAAATGTGTTTAGGACATGAAGATAATTATCTCCATAAGTCCACAATGTTCTGTTGGGCTGAACATCTCATCCTGGCCCTTCACAAGGATGCAAACAATATACAACAACTCTTTTCTGACAAACACCATTCAACACTATGGCAAGCTATTCCTACCCTCGAAGAATTACAAATGAGATGGGAGAGCAAGCACAATGCTCCAAAATATGATCAATACCATGACACAATCCAAGACAGCCTCAACAAGATCTATAAATATTACAGTCACCTCAACAACAAGCCAATATATGTCCTCACACTCAGTAAGTACTATGTATCTATTTGTGTGGTTAGTTCTAGTGAATCACCAGTCCTTCATCTGTACTATAAACTGGATTACATCAAGATGGCCTAGGACAGAGCTGAAGAACAAGAACAAGAGCTCGTTAATGGCAACCACAATACCAAGAACTGGTATAATGAAGCATTGAAGGTGGTTAAAGACGCAATGCAAGACTACTGGAATGAAGCTGAGGCAGATGTGGCTGTGGTGCAACAGCCTCTGGTGAACACAGGACCTCTACCAAGAAGTGGACCAGACTCCACCACACTTGAGTCTGAGTTTGATCACCATCACCACAAGCTTATTGAACAAGCTAATTGCACATCACACAGTATGGGATGGGCCGCTGAACTCCACCATTATTTCACAGAACTGCCACAAAACATTTCAAAGAACATGGCCATTGTTGCTTGGTGGTCAGTGAGTATTGCCATTCATGTTTGCAAACAACAAACTAACTAGGTTCAGAAACACTCCAGTATATACCTGACCCTCTCCCAAATTGCCCAAGATGTCAGTGCAATCCCAGTGTCATCAGTTCCTTGCAAACAATTGTTTTCAGCAGGTGCTTGTTACGCCTGGCCTTAGGTAAGGTCGAGCATAGCCTCGATAGTCCTAGCAGACCGAATACGAGGGACGAGGATTCCGAGTCGCTTTGACTATAGCGAACAAGGACAAGGACAAGTCGCCTTGATGTAGGATCAAGGGTTCAACTAAGGGATACTCTGTGGGGACTTCCGAGGGGTGCTCGGTGGAACGACGAGGAGAGTGAGTGCCCACTCAAGAGTAGGGCAAGGACTCAGATGAGTGGACGAGGGGTGAGGCTAGCAGGTATATTCGAGGAACTAGGAGTACACTCGAGGAGAACTAGCTTGAGGGATACATGGGCGAGTATGTGGGTTTATATAGACCAGAGGTCTTTAGGGCAAGTCAGAGATAAAGGATGAGTCATAGATAAGAAAGGGATGCGTCAGCGTCCATGGAAACTTGTAGAACGTTCTACAAGTTTCAGCGAATGCCACCAAGGCGAAGCGAGGTAAATGAGAGAAAATGAAGTAAACGTGCTGAAGGGCGTGCGAAAGAGAATAAAATGTAACATTACCCCCTTATTACATTCGAGCTCCAAGAGAATAAGTCCAAATGTCTGGGGGTGAGGACGGGACGGTTTGAGGAAGGTCCTAGAAGGACGAATAGGAAGGACTGGGAGACCTGGTCATGTTGGCGATGGCCGAGTCATCGAAGTCATACTGGTCATAGTAATCATCGAAGCCGGGGGAGGGGGATCGATGAGCACGAGGGATACGTCGGGTGCGATGTTGGCTGGTAGAGATGCATGCCGAACGCGTGGAGCAGGAGGAATGGGAGGAGCGGGAGGTCGAGCTGGTAGAGGACGAAGAAGGAACCGCCGGAGTGGGGGAGCGGTATCGGAGTCGACAACCCGTCATGCAATGCCCGGGTGCCCAAATGTGGCAGTAGGGGCAACGGTATTCGTGACAGTCCTGGCGGATGTGGCTGAGACGTCGGCAATTGAAGTAGGTGGCAGGGAATCTGGGATCTCTGGAGGACAGGACGGGATGGACGTTGTCGGAATAGAGGGTAAGGTTATAGGTTTGAAGGGCCGTGAGTGGTCCTTGTTGGAATTGGACAACTGGAGGTGGGACAGGTACTGGGGAGGGACTTCAAGAGGCATAGAATGCCTCGGTTTCCTCGTCGAATTCCATGGGTGTGGCTCTGGCCAGCGACTGTTCGAGGGAGTAGCGGTGGATCTCCGTCATGAATTCGTCCATGTTCAACTGGTACATTACGTCCAGTAAGGCAGTTCGCAGGAGGCGGTGGATTTGGTGGACCATGGCTTGGGCCATGGCATTCCTGACCTCATTGGTGGACCAGGAAGTAGCAAGAGGAGAGAGACGTTCACATTGGAGGAACGCCAAGTACAGCGCGAAGAGAGGGGAGTTATGGTCTAGGTGGCTGGATACGAGTACGGTGAAGCGGGGGTCGGTGAGCCGTTGTACGAGGGTGACGGCCTCATGGGCGCCAAAGGTTTCTCTGCGAAGGTCATGGGCGTAAGTAGGGAGGTCGACGGATTGGACAGGGAAGTGGGGAGCGGGGAAGTACTTGGACGGTGTGGTGGCCAGGGAGACGGGTATGATTTGGTCGAGGAAGTCCTCAGCGGCTCTGCTTTCGGCAGTGGTGGGAAGAGGGATTTCATTGATGTCGACGAGGGTTTGGGAAGGGGAGAAGTCGATGGACATGGCAGCGATGCGTTTAGTACGAGGGGATTTTCGAGGGGTAGAAGACGAGGTTTTGGGAGGAGGGAATACGGAGGGATGGAGGTTCTTATAGAGTTGTAATAACTCCACTGCGTGTTTCAAGTTCCGCTCAGGAACCCAGGAATCTTCTTCGGCTGAATACCCTTTCCATCGGATCAGGTATTGGCGTGCCATCAGAGCGCCTTTATGGTGGAGAATTTTCTCTATCTCGTATTCTTCCTCGTTATCAACAAGGTCCGGTGGTGGCGCGGGGAAGTTCCAGCCATGTACATCGTTTTCGCGATAGGGTGATAAGAGGGAAGCGTGGAATACCGGGTGGATCTTCCACGTAGCAGGGAGTCGGAGTTGGTAGGTGATAGGCGATAGGACCTTTGTTATCATAAAGGGTCCTTCTCGCTTCGGGGCGAACTTCGGGTTGGAGATTAGCCTTTTCAGGTTGTGGGCTTCTAGCCACACTTTTGTGCCTTTCTCAAAGGGGGTAAAGCATTTCGTAGTGCGGGATGCCATGACTTGGTGGGCAAGGGCATGGGAGGCAAGGGCTTCATCTTGGGCAGCGAGGAGTCCTTTGAGGCGGGATTCTACTGCAGGAAGGTCAGAATTGGGGAGAATGGAAGGAAGGGCACGGGGTTTGAAGCCCATCATGAGGAAGAACAGGGATTTGCCGGTAACGGAGTGAGGCCGGTGATTGTGGGCGAATTCTGCATGGGAAATGGAATCAGCCCAGGTGGCCGGGCTGTTTCCGCAGAAGATGCGGAGATAGGTCTCGATCTCTTGGTTTAGCCGTTTCGTTTCTCCATCAGACTGTGGATGGTAGGCAGTGGAGAGGGAGAGGTCGTAGCGGAGGAGTTTTCCCAGTTCTCTGGCGAAGGCAGAGGCGAATTGGGGTCCTCGATCTGAGATAATTTTGTCGTAAAGTCTGAAACGAGTGAAGACTTTATGGAAAAAGAGGGCGGCAACACCCTCGGCGGTGATGGTCTTCTTGGTAGGGCAGAGAATTACCCCCTTAGTAAGCCCATGGTCGACCATGACCAAAAGGGAATCGAAGCCGGCGGAGACCGGGAGGTCGGTGATAAGGTCACAAGAGACCTGTTGGAAGGGGCGTGAAGCAGAGGAGGCGATAGGGGACAAGGGGGGAACAGTGGGTTGAGTGTTGGCTTTGTGTTGTTGGCAGGCAGCACAGCCATCGACGTAGCGGCGGACAAATTGGGCGAGGCCGGGCCACCAGAACTCAGCGGCCACAAGTTGGCGAGTTTTCAAGATGCCGGGGTGTCCCACAGTATCATGATCATGACAGCAGGTGATGATGGAGTGACGAAGGGAGTCATCGGCAGGGATGTAGATATGTCCCTTATAAGTAAGGACGTTGTCACGGAGTTGCCAATCAGTGAGGCGGGAGCGAAAGGCGGGAGGAATATCCTCCTGAATGGCCTGCAGGGAGTTGAGGAAGATGGGATCGGAGGCGGACAAGGAGGCAATGTGGTTTTGGAGGGCAACGTCGACGAGTCAGACAAAGAGGGAGTCCGGGAGGAGGTGTTCAAGGTACTGGCATACACCTATACCTCCGAGGGCTAGGATGAACCTAGAGTACTTATGCTAGTTGGTAACTTGCGTGCACGTTGTGGTAGAAGGTAGAGAACTGTCTAATGTATTTCAGACTCAGATGAGACTTATATACATGACGTGTGTGAACAGCTTAGGTAACTACTTTAGGGTAGACTACAGTACGTTCAACACTCCCCCTCGCTTAGAATTCTGTAGGTTTTCATAGCGGTAGTAGGGACATCCACACAGGTGGTCTATGCCAGCAGGTAAAACTCGAGACCTAGCTGGGAGCGACATTCTTCGAACTTGACATGTCCGAGGTTCTTAGTGAACATATCTGCAGGATTGTCTGTTCCTGGGATATAGAAGAGCTCGACCTGCTTAAACTTCATCACGGCTTCACGGACAAAATGATACCGGATCAGGATGTGTTTGGTCTTCTTGTCGGTCACCAGGTTCTGTGCTATGAATAATGCACCCTGGTTATCACCGCATATAGGGAAAGCTCCAAGGTTATACCTAAGCTCCTCAAACATCATCTTAATCCATACAGCCTGGCATGAACAGTCGCTCAAGGCCATGTATTCTGCCTCAGTTGAGGACAGAGTGTTGGATTTTATTATTCCCATGTTCTTTTTTCGCTTATCATGTTCGCTTCACACGGACTATTACATAGAGAGATAAGCTCCTTTTACGCTATTGGCTAACCCTTATCGGCCTATAGCATTTTACGCTCATAGTTCAACCTATAGCATTAATCCCTCTTATCTTTGGCCAATGGTCTTTATAGCTCTTATCTTTCATTCTTCCTTTTGGAGATTGTTGCCATCACTGATACAAACAATCTCCGTACATA
>JBBPMC010000136.1:0-38027 GCA_038090115.1 Strobilomyces echinocephalus | reverse complement strand
CGGAACGCCCCAACAGCCGAAAGCTGGTAACGGCAACAACCATCCCAACCAGCGATACTCTGGTTTCGGCCACCAATTCAGCAACTGAATCATGATGCATGATAACCCGACCCAAATACTCAGGGCCAACGGATGGAATGCAGCTGTGAATGTGTCAGAGTGTCTGCGACTTCGTTTGGCTCCAAGCGACCTTACTTTTTCTATTGGCTACTGCAAGTCCTTCCATGGCGGCCAGTCCAAGCGTGAACCTGATGGACTTTTCATCGTCGGGCCTGTACGCACGGATGATCGCCCTAGGCTCAACCATCGTTCACTGGTGAAAAAAGAGCTGGCCAGATTTCACACGACGTCGCGGCTCTTGTAAGATCATCGGGGAGACACGTTCGCATGCCAAGTTGCTAATGATGCCGCCGTGTGAACGAGCGCGCGCCCCTGTTACTAGCCAAGGTACCTGCATGGACCCTGCCACGCAGAGGGAAATTCTTCTGTCTTGTGAACCAGGAAGAGCGAATCAACCACGTATTTATATCTTCAGAACGCCATAATCACCTGTTCTGCGGTCGAGAGAGCTCGAGGAGCTGGCCTCGACTCGTAGTATCCAATGCATTGTAGGTCTCGCGCGAGCAACCAGCAAAGCAGTTGGGCATGACCTAATGCACTCGTCTTCATTAATGTTTGTACAGAGAGCGCGTAGTGAAGGAACACTGGTAGGTATGCACAACCGTGATGAAGACTAGAAAGATGTTGCAAGAGAGAGCCAGAAAGAAAGAGGATACAGTGAACTGCAGATCTATCTACTTCTTCTTGGCGGCTTTCTCAGCGGACTTGGTAACTGGGAGAAGGATGAGCACGCTTGTTGACACTAAGTATCGAGAACCTTACCTTTACCACCAGACTTATCAGTCTTCTCAACAGATTTGATGACCCCAACAGCGACAGTCTGTCTCATGTCACGAACAGCGAAGCGACCCAGAGGTGGGTACTCATTGTACGATTCAACACACATGGGCTTGGATGGAACGAGTTTAACAATGCAGGCGTCACCTGACTTAACGAACTTGGGCGACTGCTCAAGAGACTTGCCACTCCGACGGTCAATCTTCTCAATGAGCTCAGCAAACTTGCAGGCGATGTGGGCGGTGTGGCAGTCGAGCACTGGAGCGTAACCAGCACCAATCTGGCCGGGGTGATTGAGGACTATAACTTGCGCGTTGAAAGAAGCGGCTTCCTTTGCCGGGTCGTTCTTGGAGTCGGAAGCGACGTTACCACGACGGATATCTTTGACCGAGACGTTCCTGTCCACTAGGGGTAAGACGACAAACATCAGGGGGATAAGTGACATACTTGACGTTGAAACCAACGTTGTCACCAGGGACACCCTGTTCAAGCTGCTCGTGGTGCATTTCAACAGACTTGACTTCAGTGGTCACGTTCGTAGGCGCAAAAGTGACCACCATCCCAGCCTTAATGATACCAGTTTCAACACGGCCGACGGGAACTGTTCCGATACCACCGATCTTGTAGACATCCTGGAGAGGAAGGCGAAGAGGTTTGTCGGAAGGACGGACGGGAGGTTCGATGGCATCAATGGCGTCGAGAAGGGTCTTGCCCTTGACGACACCACTCTTGATTTCCTTGGTCCAGCCCTTGTACCAGGGCATGCTATTGCAAAGCATTGAGAATGTCGGGGTCGTCTGATAACACGATACTTACTTGGGAGATTCCTCCAGCATGTTGTCACCATGCCAGCCGGAGATCGGTACGAAAGCGACAGCTTTGGGGTTATAGCCAACCTTCTTAATGAAGGTCGAGGTTTCCTTGACGATTTCGTTGAAGCGGTCCTCGCTCCACTATCGCAATGCTACGTCAACCCACATTTAGCACGACAGACTCCACGATATACCTTGGTCGTGTCCATCTTGTTAACGGCGACAATCAACTGACGTACGCCAAGCGTGAAAGCCAACAGTGCGTGTTCACGAGTCTGACCGTCCTTCGATATACCAGCCTCAAACTCACCGGTACCACCGGCGATTATGAGGACGGCACAATCAGCCTGGGAGGTACCGGTGATCATGTTTTTGATGAAATCACGGTGTCCAGGAGCGTCAATAACCTGATGGTTGATGAGAGACTACATTGCGTGCTCGAAGAGCAACGACGTACGGTGACCATGTACTTGGGTGTCTCAAACTTCCAGAGGGCGATATCGATAGTGATACCGCGCTCACGCTCCGCCTTGAGCTTGTCGAGCACCCATGCTGAATGTTTCATCAGCGATCGGCGACGTCGATCGTATCTGATCAATGACTCACCGTACTTGAAGGAACCCTTGCCGAGTTCAGCAGCTTCTTTCTCGAATTTTTCGATGGTACGCTTGTCGATACCACCGCACTTGTAGATCAAGTGACCAGTAGTGGTCGACTTGCCGGAATCGACGTGACCGATGACTGCGGTTGCTCCATCAGGGGATGTAACAGCGACAAGAGGAGCCACCCACCGACGACGTTAACGTGGATCTTTTCCTTTCCCATTTTGATGAGTTTCTGCGAGTAAGAGATGAGTACCAAATCTGAGAGATGCCGATCGCAAAGATCGGGGACAAGAACGACGGGCTGATAAGAATCGTTCGGTGCAGAGGAGTGCGTGAAGAGGGGAAAGATGAACAAGATGGAACTCACTCACTTAAGTGTACAGAAATGAAAGAAAAAAGGGAAGATGGAAGTGGTGGTGGTGGTACGAAAGAAAGAGATGCCAGATGTTTGCTGATAGTTATACCCTTCCGCTCCGAAAATTTTCATCGATTCAAAATCGATGTGATTCGATGCCAGTGCTGATAAACTGATATATGCCGTCAACTCCGACCGGCACAAGTCCACCAATTCTAGCTCCGCGGCAAGGTGTCCTCGATTAAACCTGTTCCTCTATTGATTAAATAAGTTGCTACAGGTATTGATACATGTCTTAGAGCACTGCTAACAATGACAGGACACTTGATCGCTCATCGAAAGGCAAGATGGCAAGTGACGGAAGAGACGTAAAGGAGAGGCCGAGCGGGAATGAAGTGCTAAATCTATAGCTAACATACCATAACGAGCCGATGTTCCTCACGTGAACACGATAGGATGCACTGCGAGGACTTGCAGCCAGGCTCGTTCCTCGATCAGGCGACGCGAGTAGGGAAGGCGCTTGGTTGTGGAACGACTTGCCGTTGAATTCCGTACGGCTTCTTCATCCCCCACCCATCGTTCCCACTCAGGAAGCAACACCGAAGGATGCTCTCAAACGTCGGTCTTGCATCGACATCCACTTGCAAACATTCCCTCACGAGGGCCGCGGCGTCTCCGAGGGCACCCCCTCCGTCCCCTTCCACTCCGTCATTTGCTTTGTCGTCACCGCAGCGATCGTCCAAAGCGATCGAGGCATTCGCAAACGGGGACTGCAGGCCATCCTGTGCCTCGGCCGCGGTTAAAAATGGACATTCCCCGACAAGAAGAACATAAGCCACGACCCCAAATGCCCAGACGTCTTGCTCTTTTCCATAGTACCGTTCGCCCCGCAGGATCTCTGGTCCAGCGTAGTCCAGACTTGTCATGATCAGGATAGAATGGGTACAAGAATCCAAGTGACGCACGTCCCGCTGAACGTATCCCAACCAGTATTCTTGATCAACCCTGAGCTACCGAAATCTATCAAAACGCATAGGCCATCTGGGCCAAGGACTACATTCTCGTCCTTCACGTCGCGGTGAACTGCACAAAACTGTCAAACGCTTATCGTATTGTGGCTAGCGCAGTGCTTACCGATCCCACGGTCGTGGAGAAAACAGAGAGCATCCGCCAGCTGTCCAAGATAACTACGAATGGAGGCAGGGGGAAGACCTTCCGGATACGCTTCTACCAAATCGAAAAGATCAGTTAGAGGGCGAGGTTCGTTTGGAAGATATTCGGGAGATGTGGATGGCAGAACAAGGTAGTAGTAATGATTATCTTCGAAAAAGTCCAGTAGAGGGCATATATTTGGGTGACCTTTGACAACCTTGCCCTCGTCCCAAGAGGCATCCGATTCGAGGGCGCGCGATGACGATCTTGAGCGATGATGTCGGCTGGGGTCCCATGGACGACGTGGAGGAAGAGTGTATGACGTGGCGGAAACAAGAGACAGGACATAAATCTCTATTGGTATCGTTCCGTACTCGTGGTGCCGTTTCCAGCAATCGGCGAGAATACGTGACTTGATTATCTGCTTGATGACGAGGGGTGGCTACTTCACATGAGGGCTAGCTTCCGTGGCGTGAAAGAACCAGCTCCTTACCCCAAGAGTGCCGTCCAATCTGTACTCCCGAGCTCTTTTGACCAGGCCGTAAGCACCGCGACCGATTTCACGCTCGATAAAAAAATCAGAAATCGTTTTTCTATCTGGAAGCATCGGTCCATCGGATGTCGGAGTTGGCGCTCTTGTGCTGATGACAGAGAGTATGTTTCCAGCACTGCCGGATCGACGGAGGATTTGTGGCATGGCCGGGGATGGTGAAGGCGGATCAATCGGAGCGATTGAAACGCGACCGGCAATTAAAGAAACACGCTGCTGGGACGACCGCCTACGAGGACGCGAGAGAGTCGGAGAACGTGTTGGTAATGGACGATTGACATCGGGTGTATTCGACCGAAAAGGGACGGGGTGCAATGATTCGGGTGGGGAGCATAGCCGGATGCCCGAAGGTAAGTCAGAGATTGGCGAGTCTATAAACTGCGACGAGGGCTGGCTGCTACGCTCAAGGACTGGAGTTTGTGACTCGGGTGGGGGAGCAGTGACAATGGAAAGCGGCAGGGACCGTCCAGAAGGTCGTTGTATCGACGGACAGTTTGGGACATCAGGGATGGATAATTCTTTTGTTTGGTCGGACGAAGAGTTAGTTTCGGATGGGCTTGGAGGGCGGTTGTCAGTGGAGTTCCAGTCCAAACCACGTCCAATGTAAGTGACGCCCCAACTGTTGCCTGCACTAGCTGTCCTGTAAAGCATCGGCGGGGCTGGAGCGAGCCAGTCATCTTCATCGAAAGTGAAGTCGAGCGCGGACTCTGCGATCATGAAAAGCGGGGAGGACAGAGCTTGAGCGGTCGAACGTGACTCGGCTCGATTTCGACTTTTAAGGCTAATGCTGGTCTAACAACGAGCACTGCTAGCTTGATCTCGATCAACCACACACAGCAGGGTCCAGACACAGCCACGTGGTGTATTGACGTGTTTGTCTCTTCCTCATCGTGCCTGCGGCTCGTGCGAGGGTCGCTGTCGTGCCCTCTCAGATCTCCTCCAGTCAAGAATCCGTGAGTGCGTTCCCTCTGGCTCCACTCTCACGTCATGTCCTGCTCCGAGTGGTTTTTGAGCCCCCAGGATCGACATTCTGAGGGTGGATGCATGCTTGGATGTATGGAATGCCCAAACTTGGACTCTATACTGACACTTCTCTTCAGTTTGCCATGGTCGTCAAGATTCCCATCGTCAAAAAGCGCACCAAACGATTCAAGTCCGTGGGCCCCTTATGACTGCCCTCCATCCTTACCGTCCCGTACAGGCGCCATCAGTCTGATCGTTACCACACTGTCAAGGAGGCATGGCGAAAACCAAAGGGTATCGATAACAGAGTGAGGCGCCGTTTCAAGGGGCAGCTCCCAATGCCAAAGATTGGCTATGGGAGCAACAAGAAGGTAACACCATTTTTCCCTATTCGACGTTAGGATACATCTTGGCCTCGCAGACCCGTCACCTGCTCCCCAATGGCTACAAGAAGTTCCTTGTTAGTAACGTCAAGGAGGTGGAAATCCTCCTTATGCACAACAAAAGCTACGCTGCGGAGATCGCACATAACGTTAGCAGCCGAAACCGTAGTGTCATCCTCGAGCGGTGCGTTACTAATCGTTTGTCACTTGTGATCACTGGGCGACAACCTGTACCATAGGGCCAAGGCACTTGGCGTCAAGGTGACGAATCCTGCGGCACGTCTGCGGTCAGAGGAGTAGTTTGTCGTCGCGTTTTTCCCGCACATGTATCCATTCCGTATGTTGGTACTTATGATGCGACACTCGAGCGTACTTGCCAAATGCAGCCAACTCTTGTACACTTCTTCCGCAGCCTTACACGTTCGCTGTCGTCGCAGTAAAACATGAGTGGCACAAGGCGAGCGCGCCTTTCGACTCGACTTGCCGTCTAATAACCCTGTTCATGTGCAGACCTGCTGAGCATGCCGGGTCCTGGTATGAAAGCGATGGTAGATCTTGTGCAGTACTTGGATGATCTTCACACCACGAATGATTCGTCACAGCGCAGGTGTTAGGCGAGCAGTTGAGTGGTTGGCTAGCGGCCGTGCCATCCACAAGCGAACAGGACCCCGCACTTCCCATCCAGGGGTGCAGAGCGATCATTGCACCGTCCGTTGCATCGCACTCTTATCCCGTTGTCTTGTGTTTGACTGTGGGATGTCCAGACACGCCGGTTACATATGGTCAGGACGTGCTGCCGCATGGGCATATAGATGCATCGATACGAAAGGAATGTAAGTCCCCCCGAGCTTGCATGACCCCAACTCATTCGCAGCCCCTCAAGTAAGCGGGTGTTCATTCTCGGCCCTGCGCACCACGTCCACCTGAGTCGTTGTGATGTTTCTGGCTGCGATTATTATGCTACGCCACTTGGAAAGTTACGTCTCGACAGGGAGAGTAAGTCTCTGGAGACCTCAACGCGCAGAGCAAATCGTAACCCCCTTCCTAGCCATAGGTGATCTGAAGAACACTGGCAAATTCGGGACCATGGCAATAGGCACAGACAAGGACGAGCACAGCATTGAAATGCATCTCCCATACGTGTATCATATATTCAAAGAGTCAGTTACATTTCCCGACCTCTCCATCCTACTAATCCGTGCGTGCCAGTTCCGATATCACAATTGTACCAATCCTCGTTGGTTCGATCAACCAATCTCAACAGAAAGCATATGGAAGCATCCTCGCGCCTTATCTTGCTGATCCCGAAAACTTCTTCGTCATTTCAAGTGATTTTTGCCACTGGTGAGCTGCTTTGATCGCAGCGATTTTCGTACTGATTATCTATAGGGGTAGATCGTACGGATACACCTTTTACTATCCAGAATCACTCCCTAGCGACGTACCTGGCGTCTATCTCAAGAGCCAAGGCACTCACAGGAGACCGATTTACGACTCGATACGCGATCTAGATCACGAAGCCTTGGACATTCTGACGCTATCGCCGTCGTTCGAGGGAGACTCTCCTGCGGCGGACTCTCATGATGATTTTTTGCAGTATCTAGACCGGACAGGCAACACTATCTGTGGGAGGAAGCCAATCGGCGTGCTTCTCGGAATGATTTCCGAGATCGAGAAGGAGGGCAAGAAAGCGAAATTGCAGTTCGTACACTACGAACAGAGCAGCAAGTGCACCAGCATCACTGGATCCAGTGTGAGCTACGCGAGCGCATATGTAACGCTCTCGTAGAAATCTCTCAAAACATGTCCTAGTAGTCGCAGATACATCGAAATGCAGTCGCTTCGCCGCCTCGTTCCTATATTCGCACGAGGGCATACATTGAACTTCGCCCACTGTGGTTCTCACAACTTGTTGTAGGAGGGAACCTGTGGTCCGAACTCCTCCTCCTCCTCCTCCTCCTCCGTTCCTGGTACTCCAACGTCATGCACGACCTAATCGGGGATAGTGAAAGGCTCTCCGCAGTACTGAACGAGGACATACCTTCCCAGTCACATTGTCGATTATAACGTCCTCGAATCCCCAGTCCCTCAGGGACGTCTGGTCTGTCAAATGCGCAGAGGAGGCGAGTGTCACCGCCTCCCACCTAGCATCCTGCCCGTCCTGCTCGTCGCGCTTGCGCGAAAACTGAGACATCGTACAGCAGCCTACCCTAAGCGGCAACTCAGGCTCCGCGGACAGGTGTCGGCACATGGCGATGATCGGCGCCGCGTGCGAGAGGAGCAGCACGTTCTCGTGCCGTTGCATGTCCGGCCGCCCGTCCATCTCGCGGACGAAACGGACGAGAAAGTCAGCCATTCGGGCGTGGATTTCTTGAACATCTTCCCCCCTGCGCGGGGGAACCCAGATGGAGCTCCAGCTGGCGTCGATCTCTACCGTGCTCCAGGTCGGATTGATCTCGCGTAACACGGCCCGCAGTTCGGTGGCGCTTCCCGGGCGGGGAAACAGGCCCGTTCCAGGGGCGACGGGGGAATACCATTCCGATAGGCCTGCATGTGCATGTCAGACGTCAGAAAACACCGCATGAGGGAGATTAGACCATGTTCAATATAGATCGGCAGGGACAAGCGTTCCGCGATGGGCTTTCCAGTTTGAAGGCAACGATCTGTACGTGAGACGGTCGTCCACCAACCACGTACGGTAAATTTGAAGGCACTTGCTTACAATAAGGAGAGCTGAAAATCGCGCTAGGCTGCTTGTCTTTCGGAAGCGACTCCAAGTACACGGCCAACTCTCTAGCTTGGACCTGCGATCTAGCATGCAACAACCTGCAAGGGACAGAATCGGTATTCTTACTTCTCCGAAAGCAGCTAGAGGGTAATCTCTGGCAAGACCCGTTGGCGTCGTCCTACTGCGCTTTTTCTGTGAGACATGCCGATCGTAGTAAGACAACACGGACCAGGTCTCGGAGGTCACCCAGTTAGCTCGAAAGCCTGCGATGCTACATTTGCAAGTCACGGACGAGCACAAGTGATCAAAGACTCACCATGCCTAGCGATATAAATGGTTTCTATCATGAGTGATTTCAATGGAGTGAAATCGTGGGTAACGACAGCCGGCAGCCAGGTTCTGAGCCATTCATGCTCAGCCGCAACGAAGCAGCCAAAGAAAAAAATTCGCTGACAGCAGGATTTGAACCTACGCGGGCAATGCCCAAGTGATGATGCGCATTCAAATCACTCGCCTTAACGACTCGGCCATATCAGCTCGCTCCCCGTTGAGGCGACGAGAATCCATGTGGTGTGACCGCCTGACACAGTTCGTCTTGCACGTCGTCCACGCACGTCACCGACCCCACCCAAATAATTACCGGCCGTTCCTTTTCGTGTTCTTTTGCTCTACTTATTGGCTGCCTGGGAGCAGCACGGGATATTCGATAATGGATTCGCTCATCCCATTCACGACGTCGGGATCCCTGGTAGATTGTGTGGACAGTACGTTCTGCCGACTCGACTCCACGCCAGCTCGCGCCCTGAGCCGTCTCCCATGATCGCTTTTGTCATCTTTTCGCGACATGCTTTGGTTAGGAAAGATGCTGGTGGTTCTCAGAGACGGTCGGAAGTTGCATGGCGTACTGCGCTCTTATGATCAGTTCGGTGAGTCGACCACACACGTCTGGAAGGTACCGCAGGATCCTCAGCCTTGGGACAGCAAATCTTGTACTTGAAGATACCGTCGAACGGATATACCATGGTAACGCATTTGCGGAGCACTGGCATGGCCTTTTCCTTATTCGAGGGGAGAATGTGGTATTACTGGGGGAAATCGTACGTCTCGCGGTACGCATTCTCTCGTCTTGTCTACTGATCACTTTGTCTACATAGGACCTTGATCAAGAGGACGATGTCCCATTACGACAAGTCGACTATCAGGTTCTGGATCCATATCACAAAAGCGACATTGCCAATAAGAAAGCTCGCGAGGATTTCAAGGCAAAGGTTTTGTATGAACAAAAAGGGTTCTGCAAAGAAGGGGGCGAGGGGGACGGGTATTGATAGAGCACGTTATTACATTGATCTTTCCTTGACAGGTTATATGCAAGAGGAAACTATGTACATATGGCTATGACGGGGACAGGCCTGAAAAATGACAGCCTGGGTCGACGCTCGCAAAGGATGGAGCGAAGAAGCGCGATTTTCAGTTTTCAGTGAAATGTGGAATAACATGCACGGGCTGGCGCTGGTAAAAGTGACGCCTATACGGCTGCATAGTGTTTCCGAGTGGCTGCTGTCAACATATAATTCATGATACGTATATATATATCCTACGTGACTATGACCTCTTTCTCCCCTTCTCTAAAATATGATCTGTGGAACGGGGTTTCTGGGTTCCATTAAGCTGTACTCCAGGTGGGGGAGCTCTCAAAGTACCGGTTGGTTGTGGATATAGTATGTCTTCAATGCGTTTACGTATCTCGCGCTCTCGGGTAGTCAGTTTGAGCAGGATAGCTTCCTTCGTCTCCTTGTCGAACGAGACTTCACCAGCACGAAGTTTCTGCCAACTGCAAAACTGTAAAACAACGGAACAAGGAACACAGGGTGTGGAGCTCACCCTGCGTGACGCTCGCATTTCTTCTTTCCAGTACACCACCACTCTCCATGCGCGGCAGAGGCGGGATCGAGCGGCATGGCGTCGTCCTCCGGGTCTGCCTTTCGTTCGTCCTCGTAGCTCTCCAGTACTTCCTCACCAAAATCTGCCCACTCCTCTTCACCAAAGCAGAGTCTCTGGTCCCACCCGCATTCATCCACCTTCGCCGCTCGCTCAGAAGCACGTTCAACCACGTTTTTGCGCCAGATCACCATGTCCAAGTCACGTTTCATGAGCTCGCGCTCCTTGACCACCTTTTCGAGACATGTGCTCAGGCGAGTAACCTCACGTTCCGCTCGTCGCTTTGCTACGGAATCAAGAGACTTGGACTCCGAGGTTTTGGTGCCAACATCCGTCATCCTTGCTCCGTTGGTCGTGGCGCAAACTACCACGCCCTCGCGTTTCGCGGCGTTCTTGACACTCTCCCATAAGAGGTCGCGCGCGCCGCCCGATTTCTCCCATCCTGTGATGCGAGCCTGCATTGCTTTTACGCCGCATTCGTCAGAGCAATATTTCGAGAACGCGCCACGCGACGGCTTGTGACATGCTTCAGGTGATGTAGGATTCTCATGTTGGACTCCAACTAGACATCGTCGTTTCCACGTCGTCCGCAGGTGCGGTTGTTCTAAGCCAGTACGTATAAGCTCAACAGACCATCAAAAATTGCGGATACTCACTCTCAAGGCAAGGAGGACATATGAATTGATCGACGAGTTCGATTTCCAGATCTGGCATATTGACGCACATCGTGTGGAACCATTCATCACAACTAAAATTCGTCGCTCTAGTCACATACAAACATTTACAGCGTTCCACTACTCACCGATCACATGCGATCATCATCCGGTCTTCGTCATACCTTGTCTTGCATACGCAATAGAGTTTGTCGTCCTCCTTGTCGCAGTCGTCTGGTTCTGGCTCTGGGACGATGTCTTCCACAGCACCAGGGATGACGGAGGTGGAACGTGACCGAGCGTTGAGGTTGACTGCACCTTTGGGAATGCCAGCTTTCAAAGAAGAATCCGCCACATTGGGTTTGGCCTTGGGTTTCGGAGCGGGTTTGGCGCGTGGTTTCGGGGGCTGTTTCGGTTTAGAGACAAGCTGAACGGAGAAAGTGTCATCAGGTTCAGCAGGCTTTACGAGACGCGGCACGCCTACTTTTGGCGCGCCATCCTTTTTCTTTTTGCTACCTGTAGCTGCACCAGCGGCCAGATTGGTCTTGTCCTTTTCAGCCTTCCTACTACGTGCTGCTGGAGGGGGCATAGACGCGCGATCTTTGTCCTCGTCCGTCGTCAGGGGACCTTTGAGAATAGGCTGAGAAGATGGCATCGACGATAGGCCATCAGAGACTTCGCGTGACTGATCGACATCGGCACCAGTGGCCTGAACCACCATTATGTGTGGAGGTGACTCTGAGTCGATCTGCACCTTTGGTAACGCGGGCGTGGCACAAGCAGGGCGGTCCTCGACGAGACTCGAGACTTCTTCGTCTACATCCATCATTGTCTGTTCCGATGCCGGTGGTTCCCGCTCGGCAGTATGTTTTGGCTCGGCGGACCGAACAGGCGCGAGTCCTGGTAGGATTGGGGGAGAAACCAGTGGGTCATCTGGAATTGGACTATGTTCCAGTTTGGCTAGGAGGGATACGGGGAGGGGTTGTTGAGTGGGGCTCCTACTTTTGCTCTGCGAGACGTCGGCGTGGGTCGTCACCTCTGACCCCGACTTCAAGGCTGTCATGGGTTGAACTGGTCCTGGAGATGGCTGGGGGAAGGGCGGATCAGCTATGAGCCCGGCGCCCGCGTCTGCGCACACGTGCATCGGCTCTGGTGTGTCCGATGCTGGCTGGGTAACGATCGGATCAGAGGGCGTAGGGGAGACACTCGCACTCGCATCCACCTGCAGCTCGGAACGTGCGGCCTGAGGTGCGGACTGGGCTTCGAAATTATTAGGAAAGACATCAAGGACAGGAGAAGCTGACACAGGCGTAATCGGAGAGCTCGGACGAGGCGTTTGCGCGGGGCGAGTGTGTGGCTCAGACTGCGTTGGAATTGGTAAAGACGGTGGAGGACTGAGGCGGGTTCGTTCGACGGACGTATGTAAGCGAGGCAAAGACTCTGGTGTTGGATGACGGGGCGGCGGGAGAGGCTCGCCAGCGGAGAACGGAGACACATGCACTGATGAACAGTGGTCGAGACGGCACGGAGAAAAGATGAAGCAGGGTAGCGCACCGTTTTCTACGACAACTCGCCGCGACATTGGGCGACTGTCTTTGGTTGGCCAGTCGCCGTAGCCACTTACACTCGCCGCCGACCACGCACGCGGTTCAGGGTGAGGATGAATGTGTACCGGGGAAACGTGTCGAGGTGGCTCACGAGGTGTCGGTTGCTCTTCCCAAACGCGGATCGGATGTCGCTCACGGGGATGCTGGGGAAGAAGATCGGTGTCGTGAGCCATATTTCTATGGCTGTCCATGGCATCGAGGAACGGCAAATGAGGACGTGGTCGGACGCGTTCTCGAAGGACCACGGTGTCTTGACCGTCTACCTTGATCGAGTGACGTTTATCATCGGCGAAAGGAAATGAGCGGGAGGGTAGAGGTGAGAGATTTGGAGGATCGTGCCTTGGATGGTCTGTGTGGGAGTCGGAGAGGAGGCGCTCCGCGGAGAGGTCGCGTCCAGGGCTTTGGTAGAATGAGAAATTAGGTCTTGGCGGGTTTCTCACAGGAGAGGGATCGGTGGAGAGCACTTGGATACCGCCTGCCATCCGTGGACCGTAGCCGTACCGGGGGGACATGGCATCGGGGTCTGGAGACGCGGAGTGGATCGGAGAGGAATAGTGCTGGGGACGGAGAAGCTGGGGAGAAAGACGGTGAGGAGAGGTATTGCGAGGGGATGGGTGGGCTCGGAGCTGAGGGAAAGGGGACGTGTAGGGGCGGGGGTCGTTGAGGGAGAGGGTTGGATCGCCGCCTAGGGTCGGGTAAGCAGTAATAGCCGATGGGTAGAGACGGGTGGTCGGAGAGGTTGAGATGGGAGACGGGGAACGCGGGGGAGAGCGGGGACGTTTGTGGGGTCTGGCATCGTCTTGGACGAGAGAGGGGTAGCTGGCGGCGGAAATCCTGCGGCGTTCTTCGGAGGCGACGTGCACGAGGGCATCGAGGCCGAGGAAGGGGGGCGGGTCTTGGGGGCTGTTGAGGATGGTGAGGAGGGAGGCGGGGAGGGGGTGGGTGTCGTCGCGGGGCGGGGACGGGTCGCGGAGAAGGGAGGATATGTCCATGCGACGCGGGGACATGGCAGTCGGAGAACAAGAAATATATCTACTATGCATTGTACGACGAGACATTGCGACGAGGCCCACACGAACAGACCATCCAAACGGACCATCCACGGACACACCGCACCCAAGTCCCATCCCGGCTCCTTCTCCAGCCGTCCAACGGTCTCAAGGTCCTCGACCGGCCCCGTCCCCGAGAGGCGGGCCAGTCCTCGTCGAGATGCTTTTTCGCGGGCTGCACGACGCTCAGCTCAGCGCACCGGACGGGCCAACGGACGACCGAACTCACCTGTTGCAATGAAGAGAAGCGGTGTCCCTGGGTCCCGGCCGTTTCGTGGCACCAACTGTACAGTACCACTCCTGTGGCTGAGAATGGACCCCGGAGAGCGGTGGCCTCTCGACCTCGATCCACCATGTCGGTGGCCACTCGAAACCCGTTTGCCCTCCTCGACGGTCAGTCTCTCCTCCCCCCCTCGTCCCCGCACTCACCCCCCCTCAGACTCAGAGGGTGACCCACGCTCCCCGACCCCCCCGCCCGCCGCCCCCGAACCTCCCGCCCAACAGCCCCCTCCGTCCGCAAAGCGTCCAAGGGGCGGTCCCGCTGCACGCGCAGGCAGATACTACCAGCGCGGCGGTTCTCGTCAGAACGCCGATCGCGATCAACCCCCCTCCGAGGACCCCCCTGCCGCCTCGGACACCAAGAGACGCCGTCCGTCCCTTTCCTTCCTTCTCCTTCTCCTCTCATCCTCTCCATCCAGCCGATGGCGATCGCAAAGATGTTCGCGGCAGAGGCCGTGGCGCAGGCCGTGGCAGAGGCCGCACCTTCGACAGACACAGCGCCACCGGCAAGACGTGCGTCCCCTTCCTCGTCTCCTTTTCTCTCCTCATCCAGCTCCAGCGACTCGGACAAGAAGTTGCACAACGGCTGGGGCGGTGACGATGGCCCCACAGAACTAAAAACAGAAGAAGCCGCAAATTTCGACGCAGCAGCAGAGTCTGGCGGTTTGAACGACTGGGCCGCTCCCGCAGACACCTCCCCTGGCGATTGGGGCGCGCCCGCAGCAGACGCTGCCGCTGACTGGGCTGCCCCCCCTCAAGATGCTGCCCCAGAACAATCCCCCGACATTCAGAAACCAGACGGCGCGCGCAGAAGAGACCGAGATCAAGAGGAAGAGGACAACACCCTCACTCTTGACCAGTACCTCGCTCAGCAACGAGAGAAGGAGTTGGCCCTCCTCCCAAAGCTCGAGACCCGCAAGGCAAACGAAGGTGTCCAAGACGGCATCTGGGACGGCGCTACCCGTCTCGACAAGGGCGAAGGGGAGACTTACTTTGCCGGAAAGGTACTCGCCTCCCAGCCTTTCCGCTCCGCTCCTGATCCCTCCGTTTACAGACAAGATCTGCTCCAAAGGCGCGCACCGAAAAGAAAGAAAAGGTCTTCCTCGAGATCGATGCTCACTTCGATCGTCCTTCACGTGGTGGTCGTGGTCGTGGTGACAGAGGCGAGGGCAGAGGCCGTGGCGGCCGTGGTCGCGGCAGGGGACGTGGTGGTGCCAATGGCACGGCATCCGCTTCCGTCAACGTCGACGACGAAAATGCTTTCCCTTCTCTCTCGTAGGCAAATGCGACAGACACCTTCGACGTGTGCTCTCTTGTCCCATTCTTCCATCATTGTGCGGGTTACGATTAGGCTTGTCAGTCACAACCGACTGTGTTCGGACGATGGTTGTTCCTTGCTTTTCTGTTGTATGAAGAAAAAAATCCCGACATACATGTGTACATTCTGCCACTGTTCGTGTGTACATAGATATCACTCACATTCACTCTTGTCCACGGGTCTCCACGAGACGACTAATCTGATCTGGTGTTTAAATGGTCTCTGTTTTGTGCTTCACGCTCTGAACGAAAACCTAGCCACGTCTCCGAACGACACTCATCGTCATGACGTCGGCCTCGACTCGTTCCCAAAGTACTCCCATTGACCCGCTGGCGGTTTCTCCTCGAGTGTCTCCCAACTGCGTGACGGTCAGCAGAGATGGACTCGAGAATCACGGATCACCTACGCTTTCCACTCCAGCATGTTATGAGCGAGTTCCAGTTCGTCCTTTGCAATGTCGAGAGACTCTTCGATCTGTCCCTCGTCCAGCTGTTTCTCCACAGCAGCTGTGTCCCCACTCGCACCCTGCACGATGTTAAGCTTGTGCTTGGTGAGGGCCTCGACGCCCTGCCTGTAGACAGACGTCGGGGGCATCGAGGACAGTGCAGAGAGCGTGGATCGGTAAGTTTCTGTGAGCTCGGGCAGCGGGTTCGGGTGTACTGCGAGGCCGGTGATCCCGGTCGTCTTCTTGAGGACGTGTTGCAGCGCGGGACGGGTGAACCTGAACATGGTGGATGTCGCGGAGAGACCCGACGACGCGAAAACTTCCTCTAGTACACTTTGATGCCCGCACTCGCGCTCCCCGCCTTCCGTCTGCCGTGGCTGACCCGCCCTGCGTTCGACCTCGCCCTGCCCGTCCTCCAGCCCCTCCTCGACCTCGTCCCTGCCATCGTCCTCGCCGTTCCCAAAAGCAAAGTCTCCCATTCCCGAAAATCGATGCGCAGCGCCAACAAGGGGCTCAAGGACAAGCAAAGCATGTCGTGCTCTGTCCACCCTTTGCTCCTCCCGCTGACCGCCGTCCTCTGCAGACATCGTCAACTGTCCAGGGTGTGGAACCGCCAAGCTCGCACATCGCGCCTGCAGAATCTGCTATGACACCATCGTCGCAGGGTTCAGACAGCAGGGCAAGACGCCTTCCAGCGGCGCACGCGGCCCTTTGTAGGGCTCCGACATAGGAACGCCACGTAGGTCACGGAGTGGTGCCGGGAAAAGAACCTCGTTGAGCACCATGTATACTCCTTGTTTCGGGCATGGTTCGCTGAACACGATCGTGTTGGTCCGCTGGGCGACGGGGTACCGTAGGTAGACACACCTACGATAATCCTACCATGATGCATCGACGCCACTGGCATTCAGCCGTATTTATGTTGCGAGGGTCGGATCTCACCGGCCCATCAGCCTTGTCCAGACTTCCCCATGTTCGCCTCTACGCTCCGCTCTAGAGCCTCCGTTCCTGCGACACGCGCCATGTCCACTCACGGTCTCGCTGCCGTCTTGGAGAAACGTCCGGATGATGTGGTCATCACCTTTGCCAAACGTACCGCCATGGGCAAGCACCGAAAGGGCCAGTTCAAAGACGTCCCCGTCGACGAGATGATGCAGGCACTGTTCAAGGTGCGTCGCGCGACCTCTGGCGTGCGGTCCCTCATCGCTGCCCCCCAGGCGACCATCAAAGAGACGGGCCTCGACCCGCGAAAGATCGAAGATATATGTGTCGGTGAGTATACCTTTTTCCTTCAGGTCGACCCGTCGCGCTGTACAAGTTGGTTGCCAGGAACGTGCCATCCGCCGTCTCCTGCCTATACCTCTCGTGCAGCCGCCCTGGCCGCGGGTATACCCCATGAAGTCCCCGTATCGACGGTGAACAGACTGTGTTCGTCCGGTCTCATGGCCATTCGGAACATCGCCCACGCGATCAAGTCCAAGGAAATATCTCTCGGCGTCGCTGTGGGCGTTGAGAACATGACGCTCAAGTGAGTCGCTTTTCGAGCGGTCCTTCGTGCTTCGCAACGGACCACTAGTCCCCGCCCGACCCCGACGATCGCGGAGGCTGTTGACAGCGATAGGCAGGCACGCGACTGCATCCAGGTAAAGAGTTGAAGTTCCACTTCCCTGCTCGTATTGAGGTCATCTCCAGCCGATGGGCTGGACTGCAGAAATGGTCGCACAGACGTACAAGATCTCGCGCAGAAAGCAAGACGAATATGCGCTGATATCACATACCAGAGCCAGTCAGGTAGCTATTCCGTTCGATCGAAGATTTTTTTTTCACGGTCGAGCTTGGGGGATAGGCTCTCGCCAAGGGCATATTTGCAGAGGAGATCATTCCGATCAAAATTCGTGGATCCATCATCTCCGTGGACGACGCCATCCGTCCGGGGGTGACTTTAGAATCTCTCGCCGCTCTGAAGCCCGTGTTTCCCGATTGGGGCGAACAAACTACCACAGCAGGCAATGCCAGTGGCATCGGTGACGGTGCTGCCCTATGCATCCTGACGACGAGGGAGAGGGCACGGGCTGAGGGCATGGAGATCTTGGCGAAGTGGGTCGGATGTACTGTCGTTGGTATGCTTGCTTTGGGTCGGAGAATCGCCATCGCAGGCTGAGCACTCTTTCGAGGTGTCGAGCCAAGATACATGGGGGTCGGTCCCGTTGCAGCCATCCCCAAGGTCTTGTCTCAGTTCGGCCTATCGAAACAAGACATTAATGTCTGCGAGGTATGGAACTTGTCCATCTTGTTTTCGGAGGAAGCTCACTCCCAGATCTCGTAGATAAACGAAGCATTTGCATCGCAGTTTGCTTACTGCGTGGAAGAGCTTGAAATCCCATTGAGCAAGATCAATCCCAAGTATGGATTCTTCGCATTTACTGATAAGTGAGTATCTGAGTAATATTCACAGTGGCGGGGCGATCGCTGTGACACATCCTCTCGGAATGAGTGAGTCCTTTCCAAGCCATTCAAGCAGGTAACTCAGTCTTGCAGCTGGCGTGCGTCAAGTGGTCACCGGATTGACCGAACTCCGCCGGAGAAAGGAGAAGATACTTTGTACGAGTATGTGTGTCGGCAGCGGGATGGGCGCTGCGAGCATTTTCGTGAACGAAGCGCAGCCGCTTCAGTCCGCCAAACTTTGACTGCATTCTTGTTCTTGCTACATGTACGTAGGTATCATCCTGCTATAGGAACGACTACAATTAGGATCTGGTAGTCTTCAGTGCGGCATCGATGATCTCGGTCATTGCGATGACGCCTTCCTCGTCTAACGTACGTCCGACAAGTTGTAAGCAGACGGGAGTGTCACGAAACGTCTCGGGTTCGTCTAACGACACTCCAGCAAGACAGGGCGAGCTGTAGGAGCCAGAACATACACATCTCGTAAACCGCCCGGTCGAGAGGGTCCAGGAAGCTCTCGCGAGGTTGCTTGACGTCCACGGCCGGATCGACCGTGGTGACAGGGAAGATCGACGCGGTATAGTCGAGCGCATTCCACACCGTAGTGTAATTCACGTACCTGGCACTCATTTTAGTGAGAACCAAACTACTAGCGTTAAGTACCACTGACCAGTTCTTCCCGTGAGGAGGGGCCGCGTAAGGCGCAGCAGGACAGATGATTGCATCCATTGGTCGCCCTGTTCCCGTTCTCACAGCAGTGCTGTTCCAGTGTTCCAGGTATGACGTGCGGACGTCTCTTTTCGCCTTTTGAACTTGCCAGAGCTGGTACGCAGTCAGGCCGCCTTTGCTGGGACGGAAGTCAGGGACGGTAGCGTTGTCACTGTCCGGAACCATGGTGGAGATGATCGGCTCTCCGCTCGCTGACGTGGTGAGCACAAACTCTTCCAGGGCGCCGGAATACCATATATCTTTCTGAAATCGAAAGAAGCTTTCCCTCGCTTTTCGACGACTGCGAGCTGATATCACGTACCGTCAATTCGCCAAGCCTCCTATGATCGATCGGCTGCCACGTAATGACTGCGTAACGCGTTGAAAACCGGACACGATGGAATCGCATGAACTGGACGCACCTTCGTGACCAGCCTTGGCGAGTGCTGCCTGAACCTGTTTCAGCGCTCTCGTTATAGGCGGATGCGGCACGCAAACGCCATCATCCCACATGATCGCAAAGCAAAGCCTGCGACCGTCATCGCGATCCTTGAGCTGGTATTCGTCTTCGTCCCATTTCTTGCGCACGACCAACGGATCTCTAAGCCAGGGCTTCGCCTTGATGACAGCTTCCATGAACGTCTTAAGTCCCGAGACGCTATTCGACATGGGGCCAAAGACAGACAATATGGAGTCCTGTCCTTCGAGAGTGTTTACAGCACCACCGTAAGGAATGCGACCGTAAGAAGGCCTTAGCCCGTAGATTCCACATAACGCACAAGGAACTCGCACAGAGCTGGGGAAAAAATAAGCCTCAAGAGGACCCATCAGCTCTCGACAGGTACACACCCTCCAATGTCGGAACCGACACCTAGGGGACTTCCTTTCAAGGCGATCAAGGCCCCCTCTCCCCCAGAAGAACCTCCAGAAGTCGATGATCGGTTATAGGGATTCGTCGTCCTGCCGAAAATGTAATTGGAAGTTTCAGGCCACTGGATATGAGTAGGTGTTATGGTTCCAAAGACTGGACACGTCACGAGAGACGCACCATCAGTGTCTGTGGGACGTTCGTCCTCACGAATGGGATAGCTCCGCACTCCTCCAGAATGTCGACCAGGACCGCGTTCTTTTCTGCATATTTTCCAACCCAAGATACGTATCCTATCGTCGTCTCCAAGCCCTTAATGCACAACTGGTCCTTCAACGATACAGGGAGTCCGTGCAGTGGTCCGACGACCTTTCCTGTCTTCTTCAGCAAGTCGTCCAGCTCCGCGGCGCGAGCGAGCGCGCGTTCCACAAATATTTCGGTCAAACAATTCACCTAGTTCTTTGGTCAACCAGTTACGATGAATCACGACTACGAACAAGTTCACCAATTGTTGAGCGATGATGGCCCGTTTGTAGAACGCGGTCGTGACTTGAACGGCGGACCATTCGCCTCTCGCAAGTTTTTTCAGCAAATTATCGACGTTCTCGCTGGTGATGGCAACTTCCTCTGGCGTCAACAGACCGCACGTCTCTGGGAAGCCCGTCACATTGAGCGTCATTGCTGGCGGAGGAGCAATCAACCACTCTCGGGGAATCGCCTCTTGCTGGCGGCGTTTCTTGTCAGTAGCAACATCAGACCACGATGGCATTTGACACGATGAGAGTGACAAAAGAACTGGTTGATGGGGATCGCATCACTGTTATATACAAATTGGCTGGGAAGTCCACTCTGAGCGTACACGTGTTGGGGAGATAAGAGCCAAGTACATCATTCTACCATGCCACAACGGGTTGGTTATGACCGACCCAGAAATTATCACTGACCCCGTCGAAAATCCTAATGAATGGAACAGAGCGTTAGCTTGCGAAAAAATCAACGATCATCGAACAACAAAAATCAGATGGTCGGTAATGTCAGTGATAGCAGCCGCCATACACGGGCTGCATCAAGTCGACTAAGAGGTGCCAGTTGGTGGTTGATTATACAACGCTCATCGCAGACATTTGCATGAAAACAATAGAATAGAATGCACTTACACACTATTAGCGAGGTCGTTGAAAAAAAAGGGCAAAGCCTCTAACTTGTGTAAAACGAAGAACAGACGCCAAACTTGTATTTTCATTGATTCAAGCAGCGCTCAAACTCCGCATGCGTGATTGTGCTAACAATTGCATGTACACTGTGTACACATACGTGTATGTACATACAAGATGGGGCGAAGGAATGTCCAAATTATGCCAGTGACTCCATTTATGCTGTATCTATTCATTTTGTCGAGAGAACGTGCAACTTTGCCAATGACACGACCACCGGCACAGCGAAGAATGCGTAGCCAACCCAAATCACTGACTCAACGATAAGCACCCATTGATCCAGGAAGAATGATAAGAGGCTTACTCGTGAAAGCATTACTCGTGTTTGCAATGAGCTGTGGACCATTTGCCCCCTGACCTTGGATGCTCTGGTTGAAATCGCTTGCCGCCTTTCCAAAGTACATGCGAATGATTAGGAAAGATGCCAAGCCTCAAAGACATGGATTTTCAATATGAATGGTTAGTGCCAAGAATCGAACTACATACCGACGAGGAAAGACGAAATACCAATCCAAGCGGAAGCCTGCTGCACGATCGGCTTCCCCCAAACATTTCCTGCCTTGCCCATGAGGTTTCGAAATGAGATGCCAGTGAACATTATGAAGAAGGCAATGGTAAATGCAAGCGATATCGCGAGAAATATCGGTGCGGCAGTGGGAGGTGCTGCCAACACAGAACTAGGGGTGTTTGCCGTAAACACTGAAGCATCTAGTGCACCAAAAGTAGTACATTAACATTTGCAACAACAAACAACGAAAAGGAACGTACTGTAAGTGGGGGTGATCGAGGACGGCATGCAAGTTAGAGCTGCTGCATTGTCTGGCTTAGTACACGACCCTATGAATATGAGATCTTGGTCATCTACTGAGTAAAAGATCGAATGCCTACCTAGTATGCCTATCAACATACTTGGGCCATCCACGACTTGATTGGTCCCGGGCTGCGTGAGCAAAGTGGATGGTGTCACCGTCAATAGCGACACCTGACCGTGTAGCATAACCACCGGTGCAAGGTATGCGAAAAGTACGAGGAACAATGATGTTAGCATCAAAACGGGTGTGAAGTACAAAGTAGTGGCTTTGGAGATGTCGGCGAGCATGGCAGTGAAGTTCGTAAGGAATGATCAACAAGAGTCCTGCTCCAGAATACAACTGCGAGTAAACCAGTACTGCACGGTCCGCACGGTCTGAGGAAAGGATGGCAATAGTATGGGATATGGATTGGACTCATCAGGTATCATGGCATTTTAAATGGGCGTGGAACCCGAATGGGGATTACTTGCTGTGTAAAGAGTATTGTTCTCGGAACAGATAGACCCTCGCGAGGTTTAGGGCCCAGCTCGAACCCTTGTATTTTTGAACAAGGAGTCGCGATGTACCAATTGTCTCCCAAACGACGTTGACAATAATAGCACCCTTACATAATGAGTCGCAGAATTCATCTTCCAGACTGTAATATCATACAATACGTCAGGTAAAACAACAACGCAATCAGTGATGGTAGTAGTATGCAACAGGGTATCCGATGGTAGGCATTAGACAACACAATAAAGAACCAAAACTGGCGATACAATGGTAAGCATCCGAGTACAAATTGGAGCGATCACCACTGGAATATTCTGCGTATGAGTGCCGTGTCTCTTCCTTGTGTAAAATGACCGTCGTCTCGTGAGATTGATCGAGGTAGGGTTGGTCTGAATGGTTCATCGACAACATCTGAATCTGAAACAGGGGCCATTCTCGAAACCTGCATCTATACAACGGCTGCTCAGATCCACGATGTTGATCCAAAATGAAGGATAGTTACCTCTTCCGGCATCACAAACTCATTGAACACCAGATTCCTAATCTTCGCTCGCTCAGGGAAGTTGTAATCGGATGTCGTTTGACACTGCAATTGGCAATGGGTCGTGCTTTGGATGAATCTCCCAAACATATTAAACTTTCCCCAATGGATTTTGTTAGCCTCGGTGGCGCTGAAATCTGGGTTTCCTTCATGAGCACGAATGAGGTCCGACATATGTACCTCCCTGTAAAACATTTATTTGTAGTTCATATGGTCAGGAATATAGTCACGCACAACGCAGGAATGCAGGCCCCTTTAGTGTTCTTCAGCGCCATCCGGTAGGCCTGGTGAGCGCCTCTGTGTTGGAGGAGGACATCCCACGACAAAAGATTTTTGTAGTGATCTGGCGTTTTGGTCTTGAAATGCTCCATCGTATCGTCACCCTGGAATGTCGAATTGTTGATTCCGGCGACGAAGGCACGGAGGGCGGAATAATTATTAAGGGCGCGAAGTTTGTGGGCGATGTCAACAAACTTCTCGATTTGCTTTGCTCGATTTTTGGGTTTGTCGTGACACAATATTAAAGAGACAACCCTGCGGAAATGTTAGATACTGATAGGATAGGTACCCATTTATCACTTGCCAATCCGCGAGATGGTTTGAGATAGCATTGAATCGAGAGATGGAATCAGATTCTGGATCTTTCCGACCGGGAATGAGCGTATAGCGGAGCCAATGTCTCGGCTTCAAGGCCACTGTTAAAAGCTAGAAGTTCACCTCATGAATTGACACACCTCTATTTCCATAAATAGCTTGGCTTCGACGCGAGTGATCTCCTCAGCGATCTCAGAGCAATCGTAGTTTTGTAACTCCAATGACTGGCGATACAGCTCTTTCAGGAGCTGCTTCGGAGATGGCTCAGCGACGTCAGGAAGGTGCGACGAGGTGGGCATAATCAATGCCTTTGCACTCAAAGGCAAGCTTTGTTTACGTTCTCTCGAAATCGAACCAGTGGAATTTTCATGGGAGGGTGCCAGAGAGGAAGGGTTAGATGATGCCGAATCGGTGGTCACTGCGAGGGATTCATCTTCACCATCCGATATACTGTAGAGATCATCAGCATCGTCGAGCAGGTGGTTGGCCTTGTATGCCCAGGCTGAGTCGGAATCGACGATGTTCGCAAGGTGTTCCAGGAAAGGGAGAAAGTCGGATCCGTAATGTAATAAATACGTCTTCCCAATGATGGATTTCACTAAAGCATTCAAAGCTCCCGCTGCGCCTGGGGCAGCGAAATCCTGTGGGTAAGTGTGCATCCAAGTCTCAAGGAGGTGACAAATCCTGTAAGACAGCGGTGAGATGTTGTAGCGAGCTACTGAGTCGCTCACCTCATCTGTGCGTAGCTAGCGAACATGGGATCGCCCAACGAGTTATCAAGTTGTCGCATGCGCTTCTGCATAGCCAACAAGACGCTTCGAGGGCTAGCAAATCTCCGGTAAGTGAGCAGAAAATGCGCAATGAATGTTGGGTCTGAAGATCAAGTCAGATGAAGAACGGTCGTGTAATCCTCGTGGTGCTAACCATCTCTGCTAACAGCAAGAAATAGAAGCTTGTCGAGGAGTTCGTCCAGAGTGGCGTATTGCACTGATCGTCTTTTTCAACAGTAATTTCAGTGAAGCGCAAACGACAGAAAAAGGACACCCACGGCTCTTTATCTTTTGGGCGGTCGTCATCTTCAGGTGTATCACCTTTTCCTGGATGCGAAGACGATATGGATGGGGACTGAAGACTGTTGCTTGCCACAAGACTAGTGACGCTCCGCGCATTCGACAGTTTGCGTTCGTTTGAACCGCGAGACCTCGCTTTCTCCTGCTCTGAGTGCAAATCTGATGTTGAGCGGGCACGTGCTGGGGACGTTGCCAGTGGAGGAGGCGACGATGGGAGGGTAGACGTTGGTGAAAGTCGAAAAGAACTGGCCTGGGAAGTTGTGCGAACAGAAATCACAGAGGAGGACGCAGTAGGCGTTGCCGACGTCGACCCTCGGCGCTCAAAAGGAGATGGAGAAACCAACGTTTCCGGCGAAGCAGGATTTCGCAGATCAGCATCTGTGCACACAACACGACTAAGCTGAACATTTGGCCAGGCATCCGAACACTTACTCGGCACTCTAAGGATGGACATTAACAGAAACTTGAACGCTTTTCTCATCTTCGCTACGTCTCCGACGTGATTTACTTGCACCAGGCCGACATCATGCTTTTGGAATAAACTCAGAGATGCTTGAGGATCAACGGCGACTTGGAGATCCGACTTCAGAGCAACTGCGATGACAGAGCACTTCATCGGACGTATCAACCCTTGAAGTGGACGATAAGCAGTTAGAACGAAAGGCCACACAACGAAAGACGACGCACGGAGAAAGTTGGAGACGGGTACAAATGACGAGACATCTCCACTATCATAACACACAAAAATTCCATCCACGCGAGGGGGCGAAGTTAGTCTTGTTATGTCCAGTTCGTGGATCACGATCGAGACACTCGGTGGCTCTATCTGCTTTACCCAGTCGAGTCGCCTGGTGTCTAAATACAGGTGAGGGCAGTCAAACGGGAAAGGGCTTTTTATTACTTACACCTAAAAGGCGTCGAAATTGAACTTCCTGACATCGCGAAAAGGGGAGCGAAGTCTTCCACACCATAAGCTTTTGCATCTTCTGAGACGAACGTAGACTTTCCGCAACCAGGCGTTCCCACGACGGCGATAGATATCTCCTTGGGGAATGACTGCATGATCTCAGTTAGCACGTCGATCCATTGATATGACTGGCTCCTCACCATCGGCTGAATGTCGGCTAGCGAGGCTCTACCTCTAGATGTGACCTGCAATCCAAGGCTACCACTCCTAACACGACCAGATATCACGTCTGTGAGGGAGGAATGCCTCGGGAATGACTGGAGGGATGTCGTGGAATGCAGCCGCCGAGCATCGTCGCGTGCTACGGTAATGGGATACTGGCTGAGCATGTTGTTCACCGGAACAACCGGCGGTTGGTTGCGGGCAGGAAGCTTGAGGTCACCGGGACGACGGGATTGTCGTGTCTGCTCCTTGCCTTTGACTGAGCCCCTCCTACTTCTATTGCCAACCTTTTTCAAAGGCTGCCAGGAGTCGGACTCGAAGTTTTGCTCGACGGCAGAGTCATGACCGTCACTCCTGGCACTCATACTTAGTCCACGAGTCCGGACGTACAACGGGGCGGTCTCCGCGTCATGACGGCGTGCGGAGTCGACAGACAAGTCCGTCCTGCGAGTTCCGGACGAGCCGGCGGTGGCGTGAGTGGCTCGAGGGGGCCGCGAACTGGACGAGGAAGCCGTGCTCTCTCGCTCGTAGTTGATGAAGGAATCGGCGGAGATGGACTTGCGGAGGTTTTGTTGTGGGGGAAGATGAGGGGACGCAGGGAGGGCGAGTGCTGGACGGGAGAAGGTGGATGATGCATCGCGCGGGGTAGAGTGGTGTGAATGGATGGAATCATGGTCGCTCTCGTCGTTCATCTTTATGGGGGGGAGGGTCGGGATGGCGGGTAAAGTGTGAGGCGTCGAACTGGAGGTCGGGGCGGACATGGCAGAGTTCAGATGGCGATCATGGACTTCAGCGAGCGGAGCGCCTTTGACGTGGGGCGGGGCAAACAAATCACACTTCCAGTAGTGGCTCCCGACGCTGCTCTCGACGGCGAAGACGATCAGGCGTGCGGCAAGGAACCAATTTTTAATTATGGAGGCGCCCGTCGCTGGTAACGCGGAACTGGTACATCTCCCGCTGTCGCCATCATGTCCCCCGGCCGCGGCAGCCCCAATGTACTGCTTGTGGTCAGTGTGCTCTCCTATCCAACTGCTTATCCTCTCACCACTCATCAGAACGACGATGGCCCTCCGGGTACAGAATCACCATACATCTTTGGTCTTTATCGGCACCTCATCAACGATCTCAGTGAGTACGCCCCATCGTTAGATTGGATCCATGGCAACCTCTCATATCACCACCACATCTTTCACTTCGCCGTATAGAATGGAACGTGAGAGTCGTCATACCAAGTTCCCAAAAGTCATGGATCGGTTGGTGTGACGTGCTCGCTTTCGGGTACTTCATCCTCTCAGCGTCGAGTACATAGGAAAAGCATTCCATATCAAAGAAGTTACCCGGGGCAGATATTTCTATCCTAGAGAGCCAGGTCGATTGTTTACTGCCTGGCCTCTAGCTTCCCACTCATCTCTCTGCAGACGGCGTAGAGGGTGAAACATCAGATACCCCAAGACAGTCGAAGGAGAAAGGAATTGCAGAATGGGTTCTGCTGGACGGTGTGCGCTAGTTTATTTGTTGCATAACCGTCACACTCACATTGCGTGACGATCTCAAGACTCCAGCGACCTGTACAAACGTCGCCCTCCACAATCTGTATCCTGGAGAAATCGATCTCGTTGTATGTGCATCCATATCTACCAGTCAGCTATAGCTCAATGTCAACCTCATCCAGATTTCAGGACCTAACTATGGTCGGAATACATCAGGTGAGCAGTTCCTATCCTATCAGCGGGAAACAATCTCATCGCGTTTCACAGCCGCGTTTTCCCTCTCTTCAGGTACTATCGGTGCAGCAATGTCGGCTGCGCTTTCTCGCACACGTGCTATTGCGATCTCTTATGGCACCGTGCTTCGTCCCACACCCCTCGATTTACATGAGCCTGCCCATGGACTTTCCGTCCGCATCGTGGAATACCTGTGGACAAATTGGGGAAAGGAGCCAGATGGAATACGCGACAGCGAAGTTGACTTGTACAATGTGAACCTTCCTATGATCCATAAACTCACGGACCCTGAAGGTCTACAAGTGTATTGGACACGAATGTGGCGCAACTCATACGGCCGCCTCTTCAAGCATGTTCCAGTGGCTTATGGATCTCAAAGGGAGCCGCCTTCGGGCAGCATTCACAGTAGCGTAACTCAGACGGATGCTTGCCTGGCATTCAAATTCACTCCAGACATGCAGCCGCTTATCAACCCGGATTTATCAACTGTACCTGTAGGGACAGACGGTTGGGCATTCGGAATGGGGCATGCTAGCATTACTCCCCTAAGGTCCAGTTTTGCAGAGACTGACTTCGAAGGTACAGACAACCCGCGAAAGCTGGAGTTGTAACCCCGTGGGCTGGCTTGATCTAGGGACAAGTCCGAGCGTATGAGGAAATATATACTCTATCCAATGTCATCATATCATGAAATAGTAGATGTCAATGTCCGCAGATGATCGTTCGAAGGCCTATAAAAAAAATAGCAAGACCTGCATTGTGCCTACAATATGCAGGATTAGATAAAAATCAATAGAACATCGTGGCGCTGAGTTCGTAGAGCCACCGGCTAAAGTGGCTGATTTGTAAACCTTGAGAGAGTTGATAATCCATGAAGCATTCTGCGGACGGTTCGTGAAGCAGAGATTGCATGCGAACAGTGGAAACAAGCAGTTCTCACCACGAAATTTGATGGATCCATTAATCTCTCAGTACAAGTTCCGGGACATCCGGAGGTGGTGTAGGAATTACCGGCCCAGTCACCTTGTTTTGGATGCATCAGCGAGGGACGCTCCTCAAGTGCAATGGATCTCACCACAGAACGTGATATCTGGATGTGAAGTGAGCTTGAAACCTGCGAACGAACAAGTTTGGACATACCGAATACTATCGAGTGGTTGGAAAAGTATTGCGATATGCTGCAACGCGTTGGAGCAAGCGCCGCGACAGGTTCCCCCCAATTGGACGGGTCAGGTAGACCCTGGATAATGTCTTGAGGAATAGCGGCACGATAAAACGACCCTGAGTTCAAGGTCAGACCTGGGTGAAACTCACAAATTACTGTGAGCTAACAAACTGCAATGCCACTCGAGTCCCACTTCATCGCAAACACGCCGCCACCTTGCGAATCAAAGTATGGCCCATAAGAAGCCCTGCTCCATTCCGTGATCCCACAGCCAGCATTACTATCGAGCAGTGCGTTGCACTGAGAGTTGTTCACACCATTAGTTTGCTGTGTTATGTTAGTGCATCCGATCCACTAACGTCTGCTGCAATGACCTACTACAACCGTGCCCGAGAAACCGGTCGTGGTCGTCAGATTGCACCCTTCGTGAAGCTTAGCAACGATCTAGGATGTTTCTATTGGCCTTACCAGGAGCTGTATGCCATGTTACTTGGTTGTGCTCGTTGTCGTGCACACCTTCGATAATGTCTATTTCGCCGTTCTTCAGCAGAGTCAAGCAGAACTCCAAACGCGGTCAGCATACGTACATATGGCCATGTACCATCTCCCAAGGTCCTGGTAGAAATACGTTGTCAGGAAAGTAGTTTATCAAGAATACTTCTTGAATACCAAAATGCGGGCCATACACCTAGAACACAGGTCGAGGAGAGCAGGCACGAGTAGGATAAACCTACGTACCACATCCCCAGGGTGCCATATCAAGGTCCAGCACGAAGAGGCCCGTGTTGTAAACAGCTTGGCTAGATATCCGCACACTAAACGCTTCGTTCAGCACGTTTTGCTTCAAGCTTTGCGAATGATTACCTGCCACGGTTGACACCCTGCGAAAGCCAAGAGGTATTGTCGCCTTTCATAATAACTTTGTTGTCAGACGTAACGTACGCCAGCCCATTGGCGAATGCAGTCTCTTTATTGGCGAAGCTGGGAGGGGATTTATTTGATATCGACTGACGGAAGGTCAGACTCACTTCACTAGCCCACTGGATGGGGCGCGTGTCAGTACTAGTGAAAACGAAGGAGGCTCTGTGCGAACTTGGTAGGATCCGGACCGGTGTAAAAGTTAAAGGTACTTTGTGACACGATTCATCAGCACTGAGGATGTCTCGATCAAGAAGGATATGTAGACACACTTGAAAAAATTCTGGCCTTCATAGGTGTCTTGAATCACCCACAACGTGGTGTTCTTGACAGAGGCACGCTTCGAGAGACCAATATTTAGGCTACCGACGTCGGACCGCCGCGGAAAGGGTAGATGCATGAGCCCCGCATGCGCGAGCGATACCAGCGAGAGGGCATATAATAGCGAGCAGAATGATGGTCGGCGGTCTCTCATCGACATCTTGTGGTGGATCCGGACAATGTTGTAACTTGTTGGTCTCCCTCTATACACCAAGAAATCCGGGACGCCGCAGTCAGGGTGTCGTAACTATTAGGGACGGACACGCGAAGAACATGAGGCACTCAAGCGGACCATTTTCTCACACACCCGACACAAAAACGCAAGTGCCACACATGGTTTTCATCATCAGAGTTGGAACGACATACAGTACCAAACATAGACGTAAATTGAAATGTAATGAGACAGAGTAGTGCATGGATTCATCGGTAGCGACGAAGGCTGAGGGTGTTGTGCTTCTTCCAGGTTGAACGAGCTGGCGTATGATTGTAGCGATGACCTTTGCCTAGCCCACGATTCTGTGCGATTCAAGGCGTCAATCAGTACTGCCAGATTAAACGCCCGAAACAAACCTGTTTCCCAATACTGGTGAGCCCGCGGGCCTCGCGGCGCTTGTGCACTGGCTTCGTGATCCAATTGATGCGAGGATCCCTGCGAATCTGGGCCTAGCGTGAGCGGGGCGGCGGAAAGGATCACTTTAACCGTTACCGCTTTATGGCTGGGATCAACCAGTATAACCTCGTAGTATTTATAAACACCGTCTTGATTGATCCAGTACGAATTGAGAACGCGCAAGTTGCCACAGCGACGACCGACCCGTTCTTCTGCGACACTCCTCAAGCCCCGCTGGAACTTGAGTTGGTTGACACCCTGACGGACGGGTTTGCCGTAGGTAGCACCTGGCAAACATTTTAGCCCACGCAAAGCACGATGTATGGAAAAAGAATACCTTTCGGTACAGGCTTTTTGCGGTTACCCCGCCTGACACGCACACGGTAGATAACATAGCCTTGCTTGGCTTTGTAGCCCAAACGACGTGCCTTGTCTGGACGAGATGGGCGGGATGCTCTGTGAATAACATTCAGCTGACGGTATTCCCAGCACCTGGTCCAAAATTGCAGTCAGCTACAGGCGAAACGAATGTCTGCCGTTGACCCACCGGACACGAAGGAGGAATCGCAGCACATCAGACTGCTTTTTCTTGTACAGCTCGCTGATGTACTTGTATGCACCCATCTTGAGGGCTAGGTGATGAAACGGTCAGACTAAGATTCTCGGTCATCCAAGAGAATGTAGCATCATCCACCCTTGTTCTCTCGCAGTTTCAAGAGAATAATGAACTTGAAGGATGCACTCGAAGGTCAAATAGGCAGAAACACGGAGAACGTACCTCTTGAGTGGGTTTTGATGCGATGGCGAGGTGGGCCGCTGGTTCGAGTGAGAACAGACAGTTGACGGCAATCGCCGGGGTAGCGGGAGTTGCCGACATCTAAATGTGCTTCGGGAGATTCGCAACAATAAGCAGGCCTTGTAATTGTAATTCCCGGTCGACGGTCGTCAAGGTCCTCTAAGTGCCGCTGGTACTTAAGCACGAGTCGTGCGATGTAGCTTGCTAACACACGAAGTTGCCTTCTCCCCACCTTTACCCTTTTCCCTCACAGATTACTCATACAGTACCGTGACTACCATGGCTTGGTGGGGTATCGATGATCTTCGAGGCTACATGAAAGATGCAGTACTCCCTGAGCTGAAGTACGGACGGGAGGCTCCAGCTCTCCCGCCATCTGGACACAAGAGCCATCGGAACACGCTTTCCACTCGCTTTAGGAAAGAGAGACACCTTACTTCAATCCAGTGTTTAGACGATACCTTTGACAACCTGGTCAACAATTGTTAGCCTTGGTGTGCACCTAGCATGTGCTGCTTACTGAAACCGTTGAACTCCTTTAGGGATCACGGCGAATGTCCCAGATTCCTCCTCAGGTCTAAGCTTAAGAGATCAGGACGAGGGAAACGGTGATATTTTGACTGTACCCTCCGCTCGAAAATTCAGAATCAGTTCGACCCTACCTCCGCCTGTGACAGAGTTTAATCGGTGCGTCCCGCTATTCTCGGTCCGTTATTCGTGTGACAGTTATTGACGTCTCGTTCAGACTGTGGGCTTGGATTGATCATTTCCCCCTGAGAACTGTGCAGCGCATACTACACATCCTTTACCCTCACACCAAGGATTGGTGTTTCGTATCAGAAACGCAACCACACTACGACGACCACATCTTCAAGGAGTTTTACTTTACCCGTCCAGAGTGTCCTTCTACCCCAGAGATTGCTTCGAACTCAGTGGTCGTTGCCTGCCAGCCCCCCTGGGTGCTGTCTAGCGAAGACATGTGGCAGTTTACCGAATTGCGATCTGTGAGCCCCGATGAGCATACCGGGGGTCGATAAACTGATCGTCCTAGCTGCCAGCTGGCAACGCCTGTTTGCGAGGGAAAGAGCGCCTGTGGTGCAAGGTTCATAATCCACATTAACTGTCGGCGACGCGGGACTCACACGTCTTAGCTCTGGGACTTGTGCGTCCGCAAGCAGTGCTTTTATTTTATCGTGACCTCTTACCAACAATGGACGTTTGGAGTTTTTTCTGATGGTAATGTGCACACTCGTTCACCTCCGCATCTTTACCAAGACAATCTCTAGGATGGACGAATGCTTATATATCACCACCATTCGACGCACGAGCAAGGCAGCCTACCGTCATGCATGCCATCTTGTACTGGCTGACCTCCGCGCTTGACATTGATGATGGGTATTCTCCTCCAAGCGTATGTCAGATCTGTCGACAACAAAAAGATATTTATGAATTCATCTTTCATCGCAGCTGCCGGAACCAATTGAATACGTGATGGGCCAATTTGACATACCCTCTGACAGTTGTGGCCCAGACACCATCCAAGAATCCTTGTCCAGCTGGGCGGAACAAAGCGATGGTGAACCTGCTTTTTTCGAAGCAAAACCGACTTGACTGGGCTCAATATTCATTAGACCCCTCGACATCCGCTGCGGATGTGCGTGCTCCATTTAGTTTATCTGAGAAAGGCGACGACGAAAACCGAGGCTCTGAACCGTATACCAAACCAAAAGACCTAGTTGAGGTTCGGCAAATGGTCGAACAATGGAGGGCAACCCTCCCAGTCACATGTGCTCATCGAAGGAAGGGAAGGAGAACGGATCTGCGAACCCTTCGCAGTCCACTTAGTCCGGAGTCTGACTTAATGTCACCGCTATCAGTCGATCTCTTTCGGGATGCAGCCTCTACTACGGCATCTTCGGATTGCACGGAAGTTGGAAACAACAAGGGTCACTGGCTAGTGAGTATCAAACGAGGATAAGACACCAGGCGCTGGCTAGCATAAGTATCGATGTTCCTGTACGTGACCTGCAAGCAATGAGGCAGTGAATGTGCTATGCTTCCTGTGTTCCCCTCTCCTCCCTTGAGCGTAACCGCAACCATACAGTGACTACGAATAAACCCCATGCGATGCCGATGAACAAGGCTGCAAGACAGGTGTAGAGGCAACCTCGACGTTTCTCGGACCGCCTATGTGCGTGATCGAACGCGGTTCCTTCGTGCAGTAAAAGAGGGACCTGCTCGGCTGACGGAGTCGACTCTTGATTATCATGCATAAAACCATCGGAGTGAGGATCGGGCGCAAAAAATAAATCCTCTGGGTAATAGGAATCTCGAGCTCCTACTCTTCGGCATCTATCAAGGTAACTCAAGCCTTGCAAGACGAGGAGTTGTAAGACATTGAAAAACAGGAATGCGCAGAGAAGTATCTGAATGTTGGAAAGCTCTGATCCGTGGGCCAGATTGTTGTTGTCGAGTAAGATTCCAGCAAGCATTTGAAATATAGTGGACCCGGCATGCTCCAGCTGTTGAGAGAAAGTAAACATCGAAAAGTTAAGCCTGGCTTCGTCGCACTCACTGCTTTGTGTACTGCGAGGGTCGTAGAAACGAACTTCAAGGGGACGATAGTAGGCACAATAACTACCAACAGGACTTCTCGAGGCTCAGCATAGAAAGGCACACAAGTTGCAGAACTTACGCGGAGAAAATCCGAAACCGCTGGCGAAGGAGATAACGCCGGGCAAGGGGCTTCCCGTCCATCGTGGTGGCATCGACAACCAAGCATAACACAACATTGTCAAAAAAGAAGAAAGCATAAACATCCATGTATTAGCTCTTGGGTTTTTGATGCGGTCTATCAAATACCCGCACTGTCATGAACTTCAGCCGTATTCCGCAGTTGTTTCTGAGGTAACTCACGGCAGGATACAAGATTATGCTACCAGCCAGAAGATACGAGGCCTGCACACTCGCGGCCGCTTCGCTCATATTATATCGTTTCTCAAGTATGTTACTGGAAACAGTTAACAAACAATGATGCAAGGGAAAACGTTATACCTACGCAGCTAGGTGAGTAAATGGTGACCACAACACTCCGCAGAGGACGTTCAGGCCGATATATCTTCCGATAAGTCAGCAGAAGCACTAGGCGGGAGGAAACGAACTCACGTCCAGAACACATCACCAAGTAGTGGTATTTCCTTCAGACTCACGTGGCGTTTTTTGGCCACCTTTTCGAGGGCCATCGCCTCAGAGATGCTATAAACAGCACGTCGCCGAGCCTCACGCCTGGCTTCGGCTGCCTCGAGGGTTATCCCAGATCCTTTGATCAGCCAGTGGGATGCAAACATGTAAACGAGATTAATGATGAAAGAGAAGCCAGTCAACGCCGTCGCGACGTAAAACGGTGCGTGGCTCCCGAATGCGACAGAGAGCGGATAGGATGTACGTGCTGCTGCAAACGATGCGCACTTTCCAGCGATGAGACCGATGGCCATCGGTATGCCTAATCCATGCGAATGGAAAAATCGCACGATGATGGATTCTTGAACGACTGCAAGTGGACTTAAACCAAGGCCATAGATGAATAGGCCAAAAGTCATCAGACGGACACTTTGCTGCGTCTCTCCGAAAAGAAGGAGCACCTGGCCTGTGCTGATCGTGAGTCCTGCGTGCAGTGGGAGGAGGTACAGTACTTGCCGAGAAAAACCGTCGCGGTCGCGAAAATACCTGCTAGTGTGGTTCCAAGTTTGCTGGCCAACACGCCACCGACGAGAGGAGTCCATGTGCCATTTAGACTAAAAGCAGATATCAATAGACTGAATTCAGTGTTGGAAGTTCCGAGCTCTCGAGACAGCCGGGACTTGAGAGGTGCGAGAGTGTACGACGCGCTGCCGGGTCGTCAGTCTGGAGGCTTCGACGAACGAAACTGATATACTAATGGCTTCCAATGCTCAGAGAGCAAGCACACAAAAGTGCAAGGGTCCGTACGAAGACTGCTCTGGCGGGAGGTATCACCTCGGCGCTCGGTGGGTATTCATCGGATGGAAACTGGCTAGCTGTAAAGTTGTCTAAATCGTCGAGGCGTGGATTCGAGGCGAATGCCGTGTCCGAGTGGGTGTCTGGAGATTCCATCACTGTCTGATTGAGACCGCTTATCAGATAAAATTCATCGCTCCTGGAATGACTAAGCCAGGCTATCAAAAGTAATAATTTCTATATTCAAGTTCGTCCGGCCATCATCCATCGACTCCATCTACACGTAAAAGCTAGAATGCTGTTGTCGCATAGCCCCAACCAATTATCAATCCTCGCGTCTTCGGTCAGACCAATCTGCGAGATTCACTCACGTAGCTCCGCTTGCTCGTCCGCAGCCACATGCACGTTGCCAGCAGCGTCAGGGCGCACAACCCGAACTCCACCCACCCAACCGCCTCCACAGTGAGCGTCTCTCTGCAACTGCTGACGCTCAGATCCTGGGGTTCATTGCAGGGTGAGCTTGGGTCCACAAACGCAGATGACGCTGATACGGAGTTGCAGTCGCCTCCTGCACGGGTACTATGCATCATGCCCGAAGTGGCTCCCTGTAGAAGAGGGGTTTAAACAATCATAGTTAGCTTGTCGCAAACGCACGCCCTCACCCACAGCACAGTGGTGATAACGAGCCAAATGATGGAGCTCGCTATACTGGCTAGAAAGTGCACGGCACCGTCCACGATCCAAAGCAAATAAGCGGTTCCAAACATGGTCGTCCAGACTGCATTGAACTCGAAGAGAATCAATCTAGCCCAAGATTGTCAGCGAGTATTATGATCCCAGTTTGACATACGTACAGTGCATGATACCGAGCACTTGGCCAGTTGTGACTCTCGTTCCCTGCACTGATCAGGAAGGCCGTGAGCCCAAGCTCGGCCATGGCGCAAACGGTGATGAGGATGAACAAGAATGGGTGGTAATGAGTTTTGATATAAGGCATCTGTCAGAATCCTCCAGCAGGTTGGGACGAATACAGGCTAAGTACTGGGGGACAAGGCGACAGTGCGAACTCGAGTTATTGAAGGTCCTTACATCGTGGCGCGGTCGTGACGTCCATGTGAAAAACACGAGGTATACTCACCCGAAAACCATGGTACGTACCAAGTGCGACACATGCACACTGTGAACGAGACTCGCGCGACCCAGACCCCTTGCACGTTTTCGTGCTCTAGACTAGTCATCACAACACGCGTACATGGCACGTCGTGGGTGGAGCGGTACGCGCCGCCAAGTTCAATCACACCAGTTGTAACTTACAATCGAAGGCGGTTCACGCTATCGTAGTTCATTGCTTGCCGTAATCGTTACATCTTTAGTGCCATTCTCGCAAGGCTGAGAGCGCCTTCTCGCGTTTTATTCCCTGCCATTTTGGGGTTAGAACACATGGGAAATGCAGCCGAATGTGTCAACTTGCCTCCTATAAAGCCTGAGGCGTGTACGAAGATACAATCATCAATTCCGGTTAACTCGGATAAAACGACATCCCGAAGGCCCCTCCATGCCTCTGGAAGCGCTTTGCGGCTCTCGAAGCTATCGGGAGAGACAGGAACGGCCTGAACGCGCCAATTCCCGCTGGTTTCGTCAGGATAAACGACATAGAGTGGCAGACCCTCTTCGGCGATTCCAAATTCTGTTTCAAGTTCAAATAGATGCTCCTGTACAGACCGTGAGACGAAGACAACCAACCGCAGGCTGTGCGAGGCATACCTTCCACGGGCCAAAGCGCTCAAACACCAGGATGCGGCCACTTGGATCTTCACTGTAACGTGCAGAGAGAACAGAGAAGACCATGTCTCGCGCAGGTAGCCAAGCATCTGCATGGTACCTCAGTCTCCCGAGAAATTCTTCTCCAGCGAGTTGCGAGGCGGTAGCAAAGCGCGACTAGCAGGAAGTAATAAATGGTAATGATATCAGATCATGTACTCTAACGCACGTCGGAGACCTGGGGACTGGTTGGTTCATTCCACGGAGGGTTGAGCCAACCCACTCTGCTCGATAGATCGGTTCGATTGGAGTATCTCGGTCGTTCCTGGGAAGAATATTGTGATATGCCATTGTCGATGGCATCTATAGCCTCGATAAATTCCTGATGCGAACATGAGTTCGTCAGACGGATGATCGAACGCCAGGGTTCACCTTATATAGCTTCAGCCAGAGTACGTGTACTCTGGCATGGTCAGCCTCGTCACCGATTCGAGTAGCGATGATTTCTTTTCCGAAATGCCTGTCCCAAATAACTCGGCCATGCGGTCGCAGTGCGACGGATGACCTACGTACTTGTAAATCAGACCGGCAGACGACAACTTGGTTGTGAATCCATGTCCAAATGTTTCCTGAAAACCCCTCTGGTGGTGATCAAAACGCTGCCTGGTTTCGTCATACACCGCACCGACATCAACAACGATGTCGCATGCATCCAGAATGACAGGGTCTCTGCTACGCTTCACATCTACAGAACTTTTGAGAACGCGACAGCGATGGTGCCTCGAGTATACCTGCGGCACGATATGTTTCCGTGAGGTGCAAGAGAAAAACGGCCAAAGCTTCGTCACAGTGAAAAGTACCGTCGTGCGTCCCGATCGTCTGCGAGTGACATCGAAGGCGGCATAGAGGAAAAAGATGAAAGAACCACACCTTGACATTTGTCCGCTGCCTTTTTACGTTCGGCTGCGATTCAGACATGGGCGAACGGCCAAGGGAGTGAAACTGGGCAAAGTAGTAGTAACGAGGAACAGAAGGCCACCGGTGGCGCCAAACGATTCGGGGAGAGACCAACTTGAACGACCGCAACATACAGTACACCACCATATGACATTCACTCAGCACGCCAATTCGGCATGTCATCAACGATAAG
>JBBPMC010000135.1:0-39695 GCA_038090115.1 Strobilomyces echinocephalus | reverse complement strand
ATGGCGACGGTGCCACGCCCCCGCCCTCTCCGTGGTCTCGCGATGGTGACGCGTCGCGCATCCCACCACCCTCCTGTCGCGACGACAACGCCACGCCCTTGCCACGTTATCGCCCACGCCCTCACCTTCGTCTCACGACGATGACACGACACGCCCACGCCCACGTCCATTCCTGTGGTCATCGAACCCTGCACTCATCTCCAAACCCCCCTTGCTCACAGTCCATTACAGGCACTCCCAGTTCTCACAGTTGTCACAGACAGGAATAGATGAGATGAATTTTATTTTGTACACTACAAAACATTTTATAGTAATTACGGGGTGCTGTACCATGCCCCCAAGGACTCGTCACATCGACGTGGGTGTCGCGTCGCGTCGCTGTCGCTGTCGTTGTCGTGGCATGGCATTGTTGCATCGTGGCATGGCATGGCGTTGTGTCGTCGGTGTTGTCCTCGCCCTCGGGACATGGAGGAAGGCGGTGGACGATGGTGGGGTACGAGGAAGTGCGGGCTTTGAGCCCTCGCGATCGAATGAACACGCCGGCGGCGTGAACGAGCGAGGGGGTGTTAGACGACGGTGGGTGCCGACTGAGCGCGAGGCGAGGCGAGGCGAGGCGATGGACGGCGGTAGGGCACGAGGGACGCTGGAGGCGCTCACGAGCGCGACAGGGCGTTTGACGACAGCGGGACGATAAACACTGATTGGGGGCGATAGAAGGCGAGGGCGTTGGACGAGTGTTCGGGCTCGAGTACACACGGCGGGAGCGATGGGCGAGCGGTGGTGCCCGAAAAGGAACGGCGGCGGCGGACGAGCGTTCGGGCTCGAATGGACGCGGTGGCACCCGAAGAGGAACGGCGAGGAAGCGTTGGGTGAAGGCAGGGGACGGTGGACGATGGCAGGACACCAGGGAACGACAGCGAGGACGGGAGTGACGGGCAAAGGTCACAATTTCAACCAACGTCACAGGTCACGCCTAATAGTAAAGCTAGCATCACCTTTCTGGACTTCCCGAGTTGGTTTGCGGTAAGTTCGAACGCATAACTACAGACGAGGGCATCTACGAGTCAGTGATGCATGCAAGGGCATTGCAGGATTGTGGCAGTGACGACAACGGCATCGACGGCGACCCAACACGTATGGAGGCACTTCAGGCGATGCTAAAGAGATATTCGATGATCCTTTTGCTTGCAAGTTGAAAACGATGCTCTTTCAGACAGCAAACTATGACTGAGACTAGAATAACTGATTGTTTCTCTCATAAATAACTTTACTACAGCCTCAGAAATATCATAGGTACTGCGGGCTGCACAAGTCGAGGACGTGAGGGCACCTGGATGTGACATGTTACGGCATTCCCCAACGACTCATACTTCCCTCGTAACTCATACTTTCAGGACTATCCTGAGGGGTATGGGTTTTGAGGGTTCGACTGTACCTGTGGCCTGTCACTGACACGCTGCGTGCCCTGGGGCGCTGTGCTGTGATATGTTGCAATAATTGCATGATGTTGTACCATTGACATGACACAGTGTGCTAAAAAGCCTGAGACAACGTGATGGTGTGAGTCAGTGGCTATGCCGGTCACGGTCCTTGGTAGACCGATTGCGGCCCGAAATGGTCTCAAGCCAACCGGACTCCGGATAGATTCACCGTACACACTTTTTCTTTCCCTTTCTCACCACAATGCTACCTTTTCACGTTTTCACACTACAATGTGACGTCACTTTTCCTTTTTGTCTCTCTACCTTACGATCACGCCACTCGGCGCGCACTATTTAGAGTCTACAGTATCCCTCGTACCATCATCAAATGGAGCCTCCATTTCTGTTTTCCTCATCGCGAACGACGAACGACGGGGGGGCCAGACCCAGGGAACAGGGGCAACACCCCGGCGCACGGATGCGGACTACGACGACAGAGGGCGCTAGTCACTACGCCAGCCCTGACACCTCTCGGAGGCGCTGAGGACCGGGACCTGGAGGCCCAGGTCCCAGTCCTCCCACCACAACGACGACCGACAACCGACAGCGACGACCCTGTCTCTTTATGCGCCCTCTTATCGACTATCTATCCCCTTCAGGCTAGTCTGCATCCCCTTAGAACTCACCCCCGCGCCTTCACGCGTTCTGTAGACGAACGCAAACTTACATGGGTATAAATGCGATTCATCGCTGGCAAGTTCTCCATCACTTCCCGCATTTCTAACATCCTAGGCTACAATCTCATCATGCGCGCCTTTGCGATCTTCACTATCCTTAGTTTCTTCTCTCTTTTGTCGCTGGCGACTCCAATGCCCTCTCCTGAATCACTCGAGAAACGGGCATTTACCGGGAGGGTCTGTCGCTCTCCCGACTCCCTTCGTCCTCATGCTAAACAGCCACTTAGGGAACATGGTTCTATGTCGGCCTGGGCGCATGTGGCAAGGTGAACCAAGACAGCGATCTCATCGTCGCCATTTCCCCCGGGTTATACGGCAACGGTGCACACTGCGACCAAGTGAGTACAATTATGAATCATGATCGACCCCGGCTCTGATCACGTCCACCAGTCTGTTGTGATCACAGCAAACGGCAAGACAGCAAGGGCGACGGTGCGCGACAAATGTCCTGGCTGTGGCGAGTACGATCTGGGTATGTATACGATCTAGCGTCTTGTCTGGCGGAATTTCTGACATGGGGTCAAAGACATGTCGCCTGGCCTCTTCCAACAATTCGCTAATCAGAATGTCGGTGTAATCCAGATCTCTTGGAGTTTCGCATGAAGTTTTTCGGATAATCTGCGTGCACATCTTTTCTCTCCGCGGGATCGCTGAACTAGATGTTTATTGTAAGTTGTTCGTCGCATGAAAGATGGATCAATCAATTAGATGTAGGAAGTAGAAAGGGTATTACCATAAGTACGTACAAACAGGTTTGTCGCCCTTGTGAGATCGTAATACATACACAAGTTCAAGGCCGCATCTGAGCAGTGTCTTGGCACGACGACTATGCTCCTGCTGTGTTCCTGCCGTGGTTGTATCGGCCGACGTTACGTTCGATCCTCTCAATGAACGGTTCATCTGCGCCGAATTACATATCAAACAGTCGCGTTTCGGTCCCGTGCTTCCGATTTCATAAAATTTATAGTTTTTTCTGGGTTTTTAGCACGACAGGAGCTATTGAAAGGACACGCAGACGACAGATGCCGTACGCGCAAACAGACTACACGCCAAAACCGAGCTCATGTCGCACCCGAACCTGCCCTGCAGCTATCCGCGCCTCGAAGAGTCCAGCCATGGACACCAATGGCGCGAAGGGCCACCGTGTTGGCTAGAGGCCGCCATGGAGGGCTTTTCGAGGATTGCAGAAGGTGAGTAGTCGAGGGACGAGGTTCGTATGCAGGAGACCGCGATCCAAACTCGAAGAACGAACGAACGCTGCCGAGCACGCCGGGAAGAAGGAAAGGGGGTCGACGGACGCAATCGAGATTTTCAGCCACATCAGGTTGGGCCGAAAATCGCGAGAGACGCCCGGGGAGGCGATGAGAAGGGGGTGATAGACCTGCTTGGCAGTGCCGGGTTCGGATCGGGGTGAGCTAACTTGGGGTGTCGTCTGTTTGAGTGTATGTGCAAGTGTCGTCGAAGGAATGTTGATTCCACACGTGGCGTCCGACAGCTTTCACGGGTTTTCTGGTCGAGACGGTACTGATATCGCTGAGAGAATCAAGTCAGAAGAGTGGTAGGGTGGAACCGAAGGCGACATACCGAATCCAAAGGCACGGACATAACTAGCGCAAAACCAAAAGCTGGATGAAATCGTTGAGTACGTGTGATGCAGTGTGAGCAATAATAGACTGTACCTGGTGCAGACATAGATAACCCATAAGACGAAACTAAGAAACTTAGCCGAGTGAGGGTAAATGCGTCCAGTCGACAACCAAACATACCATATGAAAAAAAACTGAGTGAAGACTCAAACAAAACTTGTAAGGAAGCTCTGTTACGCGGCGGTCTTGGAAAGGGGTGAGGTACTCACCGAAAACCGGGAAAATAAACGACGAGGGGTTGTAGGCGACTGATGCTCCTCAGAGGAGAGGTAACCTCGCCACGGGCACCAGTGGACCGTACATCCTGCGGTTCTCCCTGGCTAACTGGATGTATGCCTTTGCAGGGAACACAATAGGCGAGTCCGCGAACGCGGAGGACGACTCGGACCTTGCTACGACTGGCGACCACATGCAATCCTGGTGAACGTCGATTCCGCGGAGAGCGACGGCGGGTCTCGGCGGCGGCGTCGAGGGGCCTTCGTCAGACGTACCGTCGTCTGTTGACAGACTGGAAGTCGACTCCAGCGAGTTTCGCGTCCCAGATTGACTGACCAACGAGGTCAGGCTTGCCTTGGAGGACTCGGAGAGGGGCCAAGTCTTGCAGTCCATGTGGGGATCCAGGAGCTTGGTATCCAGGTTCTGGATTCGGTCCGGATCCTCGCGACGTACAGCGACCGTGTCGCTATCGCTCCAATTGTCTTGGTAGCCGTCGCAGCTGTCGTTCATACCGCAATTCAGATCAACCGATATGTCGTCCGAGGGCTCCAAGGACACCGCCAGCTCCATCCGTAGGAACGTCGAGGACTCGGGTAAGCTACCGAGGGTTGAGACCACGGGGACACTGGCGCAACCGTCTTCCTTCTCCTTCAGAATATCAGCGAGCTGTTCCGTCGCGGCGATGCAGTCCCGTAGAGAACCGACGAATAGACCGTCATCCGTGCCCCCGGGGTGGTCCGAGGGCGCCCAGCACAAGGTCGCCGCCTTCTCTGCGACATTCCAGAGATTGCCCAGGCCACTCGGGGGAGAGACAGTAGCCACACGCCCGTGTCCTTCGTGCAAAGTTGCGCTCTCTGGGCTTTGGAACAAAGCGGCCACGACGCGTCCGTTTGGAGTCGGAGACATCTCTATGATGCCGTCGTAGGGGGAACCCCAGAACTCTGGATCGGAGTCGGTCGTCGCGATCCCATCGTACGGCGAACAGGCGAAATCGGGCTCGCTGTCGGCATCGCAGTCTTCGCATGAATCGTCCTCGTATTGCCCTGGAACCGAGAGGAAGCTGTCCTGGCGATCTGTCGTGCCGATGAGTTCGCTCAGGAAGCGGACCCTCGTGGACGAGCTCGTGTCGTACGGTGGAATTGCATTCTGGGCCTGTTTCTTGCATATCGGTCCAGTGTTCATCCCATCGTCCTCGTCGTCCATGTCGAGGAAGCAATCCATCCCAGGCAGCGTCGGACCATCCGTCGAGACCTTGCTGGCTTCCTCTTCTACGTAGATTGCTGGCGCGGAAGGGGTAGCCAGGTGACACTCCACGAGCTATCACATCCTTCAGAGACGCGGAGCGATGAAACACAGCGTACTCACGTTCCAGTACGCGGGGTGGAAATGTCTCGCATAAACCATGTTGACGTGACGCTGAAGCGTGGATGAGCTCGTACGATGACCGCGCGCGTGCGGTGAAGCGACTCACCTCGAAACCGAGCTCGACGCCAGGAGAAATGTTTACTGTCGCGGCGGAGGGCTTGGAAACACCCATGCGACGCATCGACAACAAACCCGTCAAGGTCGCCCAGGCGTTGCCTGCCCGGGCACCCTTGGCTGACCTTCGTCCGCGATGAAAGTAGCCAACTATGGAGACGACGGCGACGACGGCGAACAAGAAGCCGCCCGTCCAGAGGAGACGCTGGGACGTCCCCGAAGCTGACTGACCAGCGGAGTCCGGGTCGAGAACGATGAACGAAGCAGTGGGAGAGAACGCGGTCGCTGCAGCGACAGACGGAATTGGAGACATGATTGCTCGATGGTAACTGAATGGAGGAGAGGACGGACGACGAAGGGCGCGTCGTTTATATCACCTGGCATGTCAGCCTCGGCCCAGATTGTAAGGGGGAACATAGTCAGCCTCTTGAAGGACGACAGGGACCGCGGAGCTCCGCTCGAGATGCGGCTGGCGGTGCGTCGTGATTGTAATGTGGAGGAAATGCTGGTGGCATCTAGGTGTTGATGTAAATGATCAACGCGACGTTTGAACTAGTACTCAGCTCACCTTGTTCGCAGGACCCCACCAGGAGTCTCCAGATGGTGGGAGCCTGCGCACAAGGGAAACAGAAATAGATACGATCCGCCAACCTTTCGAACCCGGGTGCTTTCACGCCAGCTGCTAAAATAGGCTCCGTGTACATCGCTGTGCACGGTGGCTAGCTGGCTCGAACGAGCAATGTACATACCACATGCTCGTAGAGGCTACAAGCATGTAGTATCATTGAAGGAGCGAGAGAGTTTGGGCGAAAGCCCCGTCGGAGGGCTTTCCGGCCCGAGGCACTGCGGGGGCGAGCAAGCTGCCTTGGGCGGGATGGGCCCAAGCAGGCTTGCTGAGCCCCTCAGCAAGTGCGACGGACAGAAGGTACGTCGCCCTGCGAGAGGGAGTGGTGGGCGGGTGCGAAAACGAGGAGCGGGCGAGGCGCTCGTGAGGAGGCCAGCTCGCCGCCAGCGCGAGGTGGCAGACGAAAGCCCGCTGCCAGCACCGCCACCTGACGGCGCTCGTACACGGACTCTATTTTGGGAAATCACGTGCCGTGTATGCCCCGAATGACTACCTGTTTTGAGCAGCTTATTAACAGCTTACGGTCCGAGGGCCCGGTCGGGGCTAAAAAGTCGAGCTAGGTACGGTACACCATTTGCTTAGATAGTACGTCCGAGTCCGAATTCAACCAAGTTGGGCATTCGCCCCGTGACATTCTCGCCTATCACGAATCGATGGTCCTACTCCTGCAGTTCTTGTTTGATTCCGGCGACTTTCTCAAGGTCCTCTTTACGCCATGTGAGGACAAACAGGCGTCCTGAGAGGCGAAAGCAACTCACGGTTCTCAGGAATTGATTTGCGGATGGCAGCTCTCTCAAGCTGCAAGAGATATTGTCCACTTGGAGACGAATCCACGACATCGTTGAAAAACGATGATCGCAGATCCTCGAAGGTACCTGGGCTCAATCCTGAAATCCTCGAAACGCCCGTTTCAATCTCCTCGATGGTCTTCTGTGCTTCGAGCACGGCTTGCATGGCTCGCTTCTTCTTCAGAATCGCAGAAGCCCATCGTGCGGACTGCTCCTCGGCGTACGCGCCCAGAAAGCCAGGGTTGGGCATTATCTAGTATGGAGTGGATTCAATGGTTGTATGGTAATACCCCGGGAGAGCCGCACAGTACCATTCTCTGGTACCACCGCCAGAGGCTATCTTGATATGCAGTTGCCCCTGCAGCCATAGGAATCGAGCGCTCCTGCTCCCTCGAAGGAGTCGCCAACGGAGTAATGACTGCACTGGAAGGTCCCGGACCATAGAGAGGATGTGAACGGGATGATGATGGGGACGGAAGACTGCTCGACTCGGAGGGCATCATTACTGACTCGAATTCACGTCCAAGCTGGAGGGAACTGAGGTTTGTTGTCGAGCTCAGGTGAGCGATAAAATAGTCCCAATTTCAAGTGGCGCGAACGGCTCGGACTCCAGCTTTGGGTGCTACTATAGAACGCATGTCGTCGAGACAGCGCAGGTGGGTTTCTGGATTGAATGAACTAAGTGGTTCGATAAGAGTAACGCCCCTTTTTTCGGAAATTTCAAATTTCATTGACAGTCCCCGGGCGCGCTCGCGACCACACGCACCTCATAGATCCGAGCAGTGCTTGCGATCTCATGCCTGCATCTGCACGAGTTCCCGCTGTAAGTCCCTCCCCGTCACAGTGACGATCAATCGCACTGTTTCTGACTTGATCTCACAGATTCTCGCCGCAAAGACGTTTTCTAGTATTCTCGTCAACTCGATGCCTGATGAACCGGCGTACTGGGTCAGCCTTTACTGTGACGTGTCTCGACCCTTCGTCGCGTGCGAACCAGAATCCTCGAACACTGATCAGCACGATTCAAGTTGGTCAATGGCAGAGATCAAAGGATAGTTTCGGGGCCCTCCGAAATCTGGAGTTTAACACTTGCTCGGGCGATAGTAAGTACCAAGGTCACAAGCAGTGAAACGCCACGCACACAAATAGGCCCTAGTTGTCAGCTTCATGACATCGACGCGGATCTTCTCCAGAGAGCATTGTGATGCCAACCAACAATGACCGTAACAGGGTCCAGGATGGGCAGGTGAAGACGAAATGGGAGCAAGCTTTGATGCCTGCAGAGTCTACCACACCGGACTTGAATCTGGATGTCACCGCTAGACGAAGATATGATCTCTCCCGAATCGCCACTTCTACTCGACTTGTCGTCAGTGCAGTCTCCTGGGGTTTTTCACACGAGTTGATAACAATTGGCATCATCGGTGTAACCTATTATTTAAAAAGGCCTTCGTGAGCCTGGTTGATAAACCCGTACAAGTCGCGGCGACTTTTCGCGTGTGGTGGCTCGTGCTTTGTGACCCATTTTCCGCTAGAAACCCACCACTCTCTCGAAAGCTGGAAAGCTGGGGAGACCCAGCTAACGCTTGACGGTGAGTAAAAACTTGGCAACCCGACTTTGAGCCGACTGAACCTTTGTACTTTGTAAATCTGTTTATCACTGCTAACGATACAAAAATCAGACTGCCCACCCGAAAAGAGTACATACTGCCATAGACCTTACTTCTCTGTCCAGAAATATCTATCTTCACCATTAGGATCCACCAGTCGAGTGACAGCCCGAAATGCTTTCTCAGTATCATGTGCTGCCTGATCAATTGCCTGAAAAGTACTTGGTTGCAAGTATGGAAGAACGACGACGTCAGACGTAGTATCTGCGGGTCGTTGGTCACATGGAAAATTCTGCCTATAGAACAACTGGAAGACAGATTGGCAATTTGGATTCGAATCGAGGATCCTAGTCGAGTAAGGTTGAAGAAGCTCTCTCGAGGACTCGACGTGTTCTTGGAAAGGGATAGTTTACGCTGATCAGACGCCAGGGATACTGGGAAAAAAAATTAGAGGCGTACTGTGCTCTGAAGGTGCGGACATAGTACCGGAGCCAACAGTCAATAAAGTCACTGATGACGTCGGAGAACCGCCATCGAGAGATCCACCGCGCCGTTCACGGCGGCGGCGCGACAAAACCCTTGGGCCATCTCTCCCGACCCTCCGTAGTAACCGACGAGGAACGGCGACGAGCCATATCGTCCAGACGACCTCAGACAGCTGCGCACGCGGTCCCAACGCCGTCGACGTCGATTCTGAACGAGTCGACGTGAGCAAAAGACGGGGGAAAAAGAAACGCCGCACGTTCTCACCTCCAGCGAAATCACAAGACGCGAGGGAGAACACGATAGCTCGCGACACGGAGTCCTCGCTCAAGCCGAAAGACTCGGACAGAAAGCGGTCGAAAGTCTCCTCTTTCCTTCGAGCTCTGGACTCTTTTCGAATTCGCCGACGGCGAACGAGAGGAACCGCATGAGAGATGCCCCGGTCCTGGAAGATGCTCCCCTTGTTTTGCGGGACGCTCTGGAACGTGCCGTTTCGGTACACCCCGACGGGGCCCAGGAGCTTGTAGGAGCCGTAGCGGGCGACGCCAGAGGAGATGAGAGAGATGAAAGGTCCAACGGACGGGATGACGGAGGGCGACAACGAAATCGAGTGTTGTTTCGGATTGGACGGGCGGTCTGGAGACACATAGTCGATGCGATGGTCCTCGACGGGATTCGCTAGTCGGGTTTCCGCCCACTGGACGAGTTCGTCGCACGTGAAGGTCGCCTCGACTTCGCCATAGTATGGATTGGGGTCGAGTCCAGCCTTGGCGAGGGCACTGAGAGGGTTCGGTTCGGTGGTGGTTGGCTTGCAAGAGACTGACGCAGCACGGGAACGATAACCGTGAGGCTGTAGGCCAAGATTTTTCGCACGGTCGAAAACTTGGACTCGGGCGACGACGAGGACGAACATGGCGCAATACCATTATGACGAGGCCGGCAACATGGCCGCCTACTTCCTCATCTCCCTGCTCGCCATCGTCCTCGTCCCGCTCACCCTCACGTCCGCCGCACGTGTCTCCGCAAGCAAGTCCTCTCGCCTCACCCACACGTGCACGACTGACCCCCCGAGACAGAACGCCCTGAAGAACGTGCGAACGGGTGCCAATGCACGCCCTGCCTCGACCGAAGAAAGCAGGTCGTCGCAGCACAAAAGACCTTGAAGTTCTCGCGGAGGTGCGTCACGACGGGGGCCTCGTTTTCCTTTTCTTTCGCTCATTCTCCCCCGCGCTAGGACGGTCATGCTCCTCGCCGGCTGGTCGTTCGTGGCGTTTTTGGCTTATAGAGTGCGCAACGCCGAGTCGGACGGCCAGGTGTACGATCCTTACCAGATACTCGGCGTGTCTGCGGTACGTCCCGGGCGCGCGGCGCGACTCGTGGCACAGTGCTCACTCCGGTTTTTTTTTTAGGGCGCCACAGAAAAGGAGATCAAGTCTTTCTTCAAGAAGCTTTCGAAGATCTAGTACGTGACCGTGCTCCCGCGACCCGCGTTCCTGACCACGTGTACACAAGTCACCCGGACAAGGTTCAGGCGACGGTCAACGAGACCGTGGAGCTGATCGAGAAGCGGTTCATCGACCTTACAAAGGCCTACAAATCGTTTGTATTTCCTCTTCTCGTCGCTCTTCGCACACTCAACGTGCCGCAGTCTGACGGACGAGACGGTGCGCCGCAACTACGAACTGTATGGACACCCAGACGGCCGGCAGGAGGTCTCGATGGGTATCGCGCTGCCCTCGTGGATCGTCGAGGGTAGGAACAACGTGTGGGTACTCGGTTTCTACGCCGTCCTCATCGGCGGGCTGCTCCCGGGCATGGTCGGACGCTGGTGGTTCGGTAGTCGAGGAAAGACGAAAGATGGCGTAGAAGCGAGGACCGCAGAATGCTTCTGGTACGGAGTTGAGGAAACGAGTGGCATCAACGACGTCGTCAAGGTCATCGGCGGCGCGTTCAAGTACGAGTCGCAGGGAAAGAAAAACACAGACGGCTTGGGCAAGATCGAGGAGGAGATCCAGAAGAGGACCGGTGGCGAGTGGAAAGAGATGAGCAAGGCCGTCGCTGGGGACAAAAAGGCCCGGCGCGCGTTAGCGTTGCTCTACGCTCATTTCTTGAGATTGGATTTGGGCTCCAAGGCCCTGGAACGAGGTACGCCTCCCGTTGGTGCTCTGCTGCGTCTTGGGACTCACATCCAACGTAGAACAAACGTCGCTACTTCTTCAAACGCCCGTGCTACTCAATTCCCTGTTGAGCATCGCGTCGGCCCGGAGCTGGCTCGCTCCGACCCTCGGTGTCATGCGTCTCCATGCATATCTCGCACAGGCGTTACTTCCGGGCAAGGTTACCGTGGCACCAGCCCAGCTGCCCGGCTTCGACGGTACGGCTTCGGGAACGCAAGACCTAGCGACGTTCGTGCACGACTTGAAGGAGAGCGGTGACCGGCGTGCTGCAGAGGCTAGCAAGGCGCTCGAAAACTGGCAAAGTCTCGAGGTCGTCGACATGTCATTCAAAGGTGCGTGTCGGTGAGCTCTGGACATGGACATCTGAAGTAAAAACTGGACCAGTGATCGGCGAACGTCTTGTCACGCCGTCGTCGATCGTGTTTTTGCTGGTCAAATTGCGCGTCAAGGTGCCTGGCACGACCACTCCGACGCTGGTCCAGGATGCCAAGTCTGCGAGGAAGATCGACGAGATCGATGAAAAGTTTTTGAACGCCCGCGGAGATGCAGAGCTGCTGGAAGGCAACGGCGCAGGGTTCGCACATGCGCCATTCTGGCCTGGGGTGCGTCCCATCGGTCGCGCGCATACGTCCGTCTGACCCTGGCCACAGCTACGCAAACCTGGTTGGTGGCTCGTTCTCGCCGACGACAAGTCGAACCGGATCGTGGTCCCGCCGATGAAGATCAGCGACGTGCCTCGTTCCGACCCGTCGAAAGAACGTAATTACAGGAGTTACAAGTTACAGTTCCAGGCGCCGCCCAACGTGGGGCTGTTCACGTGGAAGGTGTATTTCGTGAGCGACACGATTGTGGGAGAGGAAACGTGTCGGCCAATTTCGGTGAGTTTTTCCTCTATGTGGGCGAATCAACGCTGACTCGGAGAGGCAGCTCAAGATCGACGACGTGAGCGCGCTCGTAGCCGAGGAGCAGACGCCCGAGGACGAGATTTCGGATCCGGAGGAGGACTCGCTGGCCGGGCAGATGGCGGCGATGCGGGGCGGGCCGGTGAAGAAGGGAGCGGCGGTGGAGAGCGACGACGAGAGCTCGACGGACGACGACTCGGACGGTGGGGACGACAGCAGCGATAGCGACTAGATTACTCAGTCGAGAATTTTATTTATGTAATTTTCTCTACACTCCTGACCACGATATGCCACCGGACACGAAAAAGTTCAACTGGGCCGCTGCAAAGGCCGCCAAAGCTGCAGGCCCGCGCGCGCCGGGATCCAAGAGCGTGCCCGAGCCCAAATCGCCCGACTGTCTGCTCGGCCTCTCGTTCGTCTTCACCGGCGAGCTCTCCTCGTTTTCGCGCGACGAGGCCGTCGACCTCGCCAAGCGCTACGGCGGGTCCGTCCCCGTTCCTACACGTTACCTCGACCCGCGACTGAACCCTTCGAAACAGCCGCGTCACCCTCCAACCGTCGTCCAAGACCTCGTACGTCGTCCTGGGGGACAACGCCGGCCCCTCCAAGCTCGCCGCCATCAAGAAACACGAACTCCAGACGCTCGACGAGGACGCGTTCCTCGCGCTCATCGGGACGCGGGTGGGGCCTGGTGGACCCGGGGGCGCGGCGCTCGACGAGAAGACGCGCAAGCGGATGGAGAAGGAGGAGGAGAAGGTCCGGGAGGAGGCGAGGGCCATGGAGAGGCGGGAACGCGAGGAAGCCAAGGCGAGCACGGACAAGGGAAAGGGAAAGGGAAAGGGAAAGGCCACGGGGTGCGTCGCGTCCCCGTCGCCGGTTTGGTTGATGCGTCGGGGGGTTCGCTGACGCTCGTTTGTTTGGGCAGAGCCGGGGCTCAGCCGGACTTGGCGTCGCAGCTGTGGACGACGCGGTACGCGCCTCAGACGCTCAAGGAGATCTGCGGGAACAAGGGGCAGGTCGAGAAGCTGCAGATGTGGTTGCACGACTGGTACGTTCCTCTCGCGCGTTCTTCCCGTGTGCCCCGCTCTCACACCCCCCCGCAGGTCGGCGAGCTTGAAGTGTGGCTTCAAGAAACCCGGCAAGAACGGCATGAACATCTTTCGCGCCGTTCTCATATCTGGGCCACCTGGCATCGGCAAGACGACGAGCGCCCATCTGTGCGCCAAGCTCGAGGGGTTCACGCCGATCGAGCTCAACGCGAGCGACGTCCGGAGCAAGAAGCTCGTCGAGGTGCGTGTGGCCGGTGCGTGGCGATGCGCTCCGTGCTGACCCTTCTCTAGAGCGGTATGAATATCAACAACCTCTCGTTGGACGGATGGATGGCGAGGAAAGAAGTATGTGGTTTTGATGGCGTGCGTCGAGGGTGGCTGATTGTCTGTGTGCTAGGCGACGAACGCCCTCGGCGTCACCATCACGGACAAGACGTGTCTCATCATGGACGAAGTGGACGGTATGTCTGCGGGGGACCGGGGAGGCGTCGGTGCTTTGAACGCGCTGATGAAGAAGACCAAGGTAGGCGTCGCTTCATGCGCAGAGTCGACTTGACCGACGCGATCGTCTTTCTTAGATTCCCATCATTTGCATAGCCAATGATGCTGGAGCTCAGAAGCTTAAGCCCATCAAGAACAACACGTTCAACCTTCCGTTCAGAAGGTATGCGTGTCGCGTCGAGTTCGAGTTCTCTTTGACGGTGCGCGTCTTACAGGCCCGAAGCAAACTCGATTCGCTCGCGCATCCTTTCCATCATATTCAAGTACGTGGGCTATCTCGATGTGGGGTTTGTTCATGACTTGACGCTGCGTTGGCCAGAGAAAATATGAAGATACCAGCCAACGTCGTTGATCAACTTATCGCGGGCTCACAGTCGGACATTCGCCAAGTGCTTAACATGCTCTCGACGTGGCGGCTGTCCCACGAGACCATGACGTTTGACGAAGGCAAGGGACTGTACGTTGTCCCCAGTTTCTTGTGTGCTCTGGGTTGACGCGTGACGCAGGGCCAAGATGAACGAGAAAAACACGATTCTGACACCGTTCGACGTGACGAACAAGATGCTGGGACCTTACATGTTTTCGCATACCGCGAGGGAGACGCTAGGGGACAAGATGGAGATGTACTTTCACGATCACTCGTTTGTCCCGTTGTTCATTCAGGTTGGTTTCCAACCAAACTCTGGCGCAGCCGTCTGACGCGTCGTTGCATGTAGGAGAACTACCTGAAGACGGAGCCAGCTAGAGTCAGAGATCTGAAAGGAACACCGAAAGTGCTGAAGCAGTTCGAATTGATGGACAGGGCAGCATCCTCGATATCAGATGCCGACCTCGTGGACGCGCTCATACATGGGTTTGTACCGTACATGTTCGATGTCCAGATGGTTGACCGCTTTTTTTTTAGCCCGGAGCAGCACTGGACATTGATGCCGCTGCACGCCGTATGCTCGACCGTGCGACCCGCTTCCTTCGTGTATGGGGGTGGCATGGGGTGGGGTGGAGCACACGCGATGAGCTTCCCGCAGTACGTCGTCGTTTGAATTCGTCGCGCTCATCGCTCACGTGCGACTCGAGATGGCTCGGACAAAACTCGAAACAGGGAAAACTCACTCGCCAGCTGAGTGAAGTGCAGATCCACATGCGTCTCAGGGTGTCGGGCGACAAGACAGAGATCCGGCAGTCGTACATTCCGGCACTGTGCCCTTGGATCGTGAAGCCGCTCGCCGAAAAGGGATCGGTGCGTCGTGTTGACTTGGCTCCCTTTAGGTACCGTTGCTGACGTCTCCGACTTGGTAGTCGGTCGTGGATCAAGTGATCGAGCGCATGGACGAGTATTATCTGTCCCGCGAAGACTGGGACACGATCGTCGAGCTCGGGGTGGACCAGAACAAGGACGAACTGGTGTTGAAGAAGATTCCGGCTGCGACCAAGACGGCGTTTACGAAAAAGTGAGCGTCGTTTCATGCAAGGCTTTCTCTCTCTCTCTCTCGAGACGGGCCCCTGCTCACGCGGTCCGTGCTAGGTACAACGCGAGCGAGCACCCGATACCGTTTTACAAGGCGGCGGACCAGGGCAAGGCGCCCAAGAAGATCGCGGGCGGGCCTGCGCCGGATCTCGAAGAAGCGTTCGACGTGCGTACACTCTTCTTTCGTCTTGGTGACACGCACTGAGAGAGGCACGCACAGGCCGACGACGAAGTGCCGGACGCGTCGGAGGACGAGGCCAAAAAGGGCGACGAAGACGACATCGGTGCGGACAAGCTCATCTCGTCGGGCAAGCCCAAGGCTGCCAAGGGCAAGGCGGCTGCGTCGGTGATGATGAGAGCGGGGTCGAGCAAGCAGCCCAGGGGCAAGGCCAAGACCAAGCGATGAGGCGCGGGCGGTGCCCTCTTCTTGGTTCGTTGACATACAATTCTATTCCTTTCGTTCTTGGCTATGATACATGTCGGAGGGATACTCGATGCTGTTTGATTAGTGTCGGGTAGGTAGTTTTTATTCCAGACATGCATGACGGGGCAAGTCGTCGACGGGCGTCCTTTCGAATCTCGCATAACCAACACGAGTATGGCGTTGGCTAGAACTACACCAGTGTACACGATCATTCTCCATCTTGGATTAGATGCTACGACTCCTTTTTATCTCAGAAACGGGTCCGATCAGAGCTTGCTCGAACCGTCGACGGGTGCGAGCAGTCTGATCCAGACGTCGAGAAGGACGCGACCCAATTCGGCCGGTATGCGCTGGGGTATCTGGACGCCAGTCGCGGTGAGCAGACGATCACGAACGGTCGTAACTCGACGAACCAAGTGTCCCACCCCTTGGATGCGGCTCACTGCTCCGAACCGTCTCCCCGAGGCCGGGTCTACGAGCGCGTCTTGCACTGGGCGCGGTCTGTGTGTGTCGCGTCGCGTCCCCAAGTCACGCTCGTCCTCCCGAAACGCGTCTGACTCACATGAGGTCGTTCTTGTCGCCAAAGATCACCCCGACGGGCGTGGTCGTGCACAGCGCGTTGAGCGCCGCGATGCCTCTCTCGGGGCCGGTCGCGTCCCGGTACATAGTCTAAGGCACGAGATCGTCCCCATCGGCATCAGGTCCCCCTCGCGCGGACAGAACGAGAGCACACACACGCACCGCTTCCTCGTCGCGCGAGCACGCCAGCGTCACCGTCTCATTCCCCTGCTCGTCGTCGTCGTCGTCGGCGTCGTCCCCTCGGCGCGTGCGCAGTCCGTATCGCTTGTCCGACAGCAAAGAGGGTCAGCGTTCTGGCTCCTCTCTCAGGCGGCGAGCGAAGACGACGTCACTTACCACGTAACGTTCCAACACGCGCGGATCCCATCGCGTGCGCTCGTGGAAATAACTCGACGCAGACGCCCGACTCGGCCACGTGTCGCACCGCTCGTGAGCCGCGTCGATGAGCCTCATACGGAGGTCGCGAAGCTTGTCGAGTCCCTCTGGGCTGAGAAGCGGCTCGATCAGGATCAAGGCGCAAAAGTGGATCGGGGGAGCGAGCGAGGGCAAGATCGATCTGTGGGGAGGTGTGTGGGTTGAGCAACAATGAACCGGAAGCGCAGCGGAACCGAGCCGAGAGAACAAGGACGGACATGCCCACCCCTCCGAGCGAGTGACCGATCCCGACGAGCTTCTCGCGCGTAAAATCGACGGCGGGTTCAGAGAGCGACGGGCCGCGGTGGAGGAAGCGGTGGACTGCCTCGGCATACTTTTCACATCCGACTGTGTTGGGGTGAGCGTCTCTGTTCTGGAGGAACTCGATGAGGGCGGGGCGTCCTCACAGTTGCGGTGAAAGGGGGCCTGCTGGAGAGCGCGTTCGTTGAGCACGGCAGATTCGCCGTGATTCGGGCATTCGATGACCCATGCAGACTTGATCTTGGGTACGGCGGGCCGCTGGCGACGTGCATGGAGGTCGTCGAAGAGGTAGTGCAGCGTGGGCTCCCAGGTCTCCTTGTGAAAGCTCGTCGAGTGCAGCAGGACGAAGGTAAACGCGTCCGGATCGTCCCAGTGAGCCTCCCACTCTGCGCGCCAGAATTGCTTCGCGGTGACGTGGAGAGGATAGTCTACGTTGGGCGGGAGGTCGATGCGGCGCTGCAGCATTTCAAGCTCAAGTGAGGTGTGCGCTTTTGGGTCGATGTCACCACTTGATCCCTGGCCCCACATCACAAACAAATTTTGTCGCGAGAATACCTTGCGTCAGATTGATTCATCTATGCTAGCATATCTTGACTGCATAGCAAATCAGAAACCAGGCCTCAATACCTTCGCCTATTCTTGTTTCCCTCCCAAAGATGCGTCTAGGGTCTCTTCCACAAAGTCGAACACCCCGCCATACCCTTTGCCAAGTTCTTTCTCCTTTCTTTTCAAGTAATTCACCCTATCGTCGTTCAAGTCTCCCTTGAAGTACTCGACATTGTCGTCATAGAGCAGGGTGTGATGAGCATGGTGTCTCATCCGAGGTCGACGACACAGTGGCTGGCAACGAAGGACATTGAACCCGTTGTATTGACTCTCGACAGCGCTTGTGTCGGTCGTGTGCCATCCCATGAAGCACGGGAACGGTTGGCCCCATTCCCCCCTGATGGGATCCCCAGCGAACACAGTGGACCCGCAACACAGGGAACGGACTGCCACATCGCCGTATGGTTGGTCTCCATCCTCCCTATCCCGCTCGTACAACACATGCGGGACGCTACACGCCTGCGAGTGGTTGAACGTGTAGTCGACGTGGCATCGCACGCAGTGCTGTAGCTCGGACGAGGTGTGGCAGCAGCACCCGCCACAGCTGCAACTCTGGGGTTCCAAGCCTATCCATGTCGCAGTCGGCGGCCCATTCTGAAGATGGCTCGGCGTCCGTTGCAGAACTATGATCTCTGGCTTCCCCGCGCTCGTCCGTTCCAGCGTCTCTTCCTAGCTCTTTCTCGGTCTCGGGCATGGTCTCGTTCTCGCTTGTGTCGGAAGGACCTTTGGACTTCTCTCTGGTTTGTAGCCCCTCACAAGGTGCAAGCGCGCCAGACTCTGTAACTGTGTGATGCTACATGACGATTAGCTCCAATGGGAAGACAGGTTAGATAACTGGGCGCTCACTACGTCAGATTGTGGTAGCAAGAGTCGTGGAAGAACCGACATGTATGTTTAGGAGCTCTTGCCGTACTTGGAAGAGACAACACATCTTGACGCCTCGTTGATAGACTTCTCGTGCTATATTCATGCGGGCTGAGCCCAATCCAGCCCCATACTCACAAGGGAGATAAAACGTGTGTACCCTACTCCAAGTCCTCGCTCAAGATCGACTCTTCCACTTCGTCAGACCGTCTCCTCCTTTTGCGATCCTTCTCGTCACCTTTTACATACTTGACTTGGTCGTCATAGATGTTCCTGTAATTAGCGTGATGCCTCATCCGAGGACGACGACACTTTCCGTCGCGACCTAGTTTGCACCGGAGCACACTGAAGCCATTATACTGCGCCTCGACAGCGTCCACGTCCGTCGTGTGCCATCCCATGAAGCAGGGAAACGGCTGTCTCCAGTCTCCCCTGATCGGCTCTCCCCCGTGCGTCCCGCAACACATGGAGCGCACGCTGATGTCGCGCGGGTGGTCATCCGCGTTTTCCGTGCCATCCGAGGAAAAGACGTGCGGGACGCTGCACGCCCGCGAGTGGTTGAACGTATAGTCGACGTGGCATCGCACGCAGTGGCGGAACGGAGTGGACTCGGACCCGGACAGGGTGGGGTGCGAACAGCATCCACCGCAGCTGCAGGTACAGGGGCCGGATTCTGGGAGGGGGGAGAGTCCCATGCGCATGTACTGGATCGGATCCTCGTCCCAATCTGAAGGCGGCGCGGACAGCTCTTCTTCTTGTTCTTCGGCCTCTTTTGCTTCTTCGGGGATGTTCGGTCCAGCATCTTTGTCTGAGCCTTTCATGGCCTTCTCCTCAGACTCAGCCTTGCGCGCCTCGGAGTCGAGGCGGGGTTTCTTGAATGACCCTTCATGAGGTTCGAGCCCATCTCGCTTCGTACCTGTGAGAGGCTGCAGTGTGGTTTAAGAGAAGCCACGAGACAGCGGGCGACCGTACTTACCACATCGGGTTTCGATTTCGCGTCGGAAGACATCGTGAGTGAAACTGGAAGAAGCCCCTCTTCAGCGCATCGGCTAACTATAACAGTCAAAACACGTGGCGATCCGTTGTCGGCCGTCTTGTTGTCTTGAAGACAACAATCTTCTTGCGATCCGAGTCCCTGCGAGATTGAAAGGTATACTCGATGTGACCACGAACCCTGCAGACAGCACTGGCGTAGGCTTCCACCCAGCAAAGCGATGCGGGCAAGCCATTGTATACCGTGTTCATGGGTGCGCCCCACCAGCGAGGCTCAATTCGACGTCAGAGTTTTACCTGTACATACGTTACGCGCGACCGAGCCCAGAGGTCACTCGACAAAATGTCCGTGAGGTAAATGTAAATCTCCAACCATCACAGAGGTTGGAACGTCACCGCAGGGAAAGCCGCCAGTGCGAGCTACGCACAACGGAGGGCAGAGCAAGTTTTAGTCGAGACCGCGTCGAGCGTACCCGAAATCCATTATCAGCACCGACTCTTGCATCGCAATAGGTCCCATGACTTGCGACATACCGACAACCGTGCCGGCTATCCAGAAACAGCGCGCCAACAGTCCTGCTATGCCAATGGGAAGTCTGCGGAAGAATACGACAGTCACGCCATGTGGCTAGACGCGCCACGTAAGAGCTAAACGAGCGACATGCACTTGGAAGGGCCGTCCCAACCTGCCAAGTTGTGTCCTCCCAAGCGGCCCTCTTTCTGTCGAAACATAAACTGTCCCTCCGCGACGATGACCATGAAGAACGTGTACCGATAACTCGTTATCGACAAAAAGTTGCTGAGAATCGCACTGAAATGCTGTCGTCCAATGACGCCGGCGGTGACAGTGTAGGCGATGAAGACAAGGAGGACACCATGCAGCGTAGAACCACCGCAAAGGGGTGACCAAGGGCCTGCATAGAGAGAACGGCTGGGTATGTGTTAGGAATGTCAACGGAGCTTTTTAGGCGTAAGCGTGGCATCTGGCCACTGAGATGTAAAGGACGCACGCAGTGCTAATCGCCAATACAACCAAGAGGAAATATCGACGTAGGCACGATCGGTGATCGTAACACCCAAGGACACGGTAGGCAGTGTCGGAAGAAACAGACCATCAAAGGTCGGCATGAACACGCGCCAGGATTCGTGTCGACCGACAACCGGGCGGTGTAGTCGGCGGCGACGGACGCCAAAGATGATCGAGCTATAGCTAGGAACGCTGGTGCTGAGTGCTCTTGCCGTGTCTTCCAAGGCTTCTTGAGCGGTGATGCCGTACCCCACTTTGTTACCGAGCCCGTAGAGGGGGTCGAGGGAGCAAACGCCAATGATGATGATGTCGCTGACCAAAGGAAGTGTAGTTGCATCGAGCGATGCAAACGTCTTGCCACTGACGATGACGGCCGTCGTAGCAAAACAAAGCCTAGAAGACGAGAACGAGTGGGTGGCACTAGCCATTTCCACGCAAAACAAAACGTACTGAGTGAGAATGTTTATCATAAAGAAGAACGTGTCACCGAAGTAGACGATAATCGCGATAGCATGTCTGGGCCGGGTCTGAGTACAAGTCAGAGCCGATATAAATGACGAAAGACTCGCGGTAGTGTAAGGGTAAAAGTGTGCTGGGCCAGCACACCCATGGGTATAGCCATAACACCACCGCACGAACCAAGCAGGTCGTGTCGGGTATCGGAAGTACAAGAGCTCGCGGCGGGTATCACGCCTAGCTATATCAAGATTTTGCTTGATTTGTGATTCGGAACAACTCCCCGCACATAAGACATGTTTATTAGTAACGTCGACAAGGACTCATACTGCCTCTCGTTTTCGGGGCGTCGCACGAAGAATGTCGTCCACCCTGTGCTCGACTGAGTGACTGAGGATATACAAAAGGGCCGTCACTAACCGAATGATCATCTCCGCCGCTTCAGTAGCGCTGAGAACAACCTGTTGCTTCAACTTGTAACTCTCTGTTATACCAAGTGTCCTCATCGAGCCGATTGTACCCTCGTTCATGTCTGACGGAGATGGACAGATCAATCAGCAAAGACCATAAAATCGTAGTACATACCCAGCCCGGCGTCCGATTGACCCTCGTAGTGCGCCGCGCGCAACCGTGCTACGAGCTCGCTCGAGTCGTACCCTGCGTTGTCGGACAAGATGGTGGGTATCTGCCTGAGCGCTCGCCCGAACGCTTCTGCCGCGATAGCTTTCTTGCCCTTGACTTTTCGTGCGGCCTCGTCGACCGCACAGCTCATCAGCATTTCAGAACATCCACCTCCGAGGACGACTCGGGTTTCCTTCACCGTTTGCGACAACACCGAAAGGGCGTCATGTAGAGATCGCTCCGCTTCGTCGACCATCTGGTTCGTGGAACCACGCAGGACGACGGTGCACGCTTCACCGGCAGCCACGCCAGAGAATTTAATGAGCTAGGACGTTCGATCAGAAGAGGCCTTGATATCAAAGGTATTTTCGTCACCTTGTCCTCGCCGATGATGATCTCCTCGATCAACTCACACCTTCCGAGTTTCACGAGATCGGGCCGATCAAACGTACTTGCAATCTCGCCGCCAGTCACGAGAGACAGACGCTCCACCCCCTCGAAATCTGCGTGTTCGATGACCAGGATCCCCTTCTCCGCGAGGAGCGACTCCGGGTAATTGTATATAAGTTGCCGATTGACGAAGCAGTTGATGCCATGGGCGGCGATCGATTCTACTTTAGCCTTCATTTTTTCTCGTTCTGCGCGCTCGAGCTCCGCGAGCTTGCCCGTAGAGTCGACCTTTACACGGGCACCGAAAACTTTGATCTTGTCCGTATCCATGGCTGACAGTGTTTCACGTCAACACATATATGATGGGATATGGAAAGCTCACCTGTGTTGGCGATCAAAATCTTGACGTTCTCCATTCGCTTCGGCGAGTTGACTGCGATCGATTTATCGAGAATAAACCCTATCGCACGGTCAGATCCATCTGTCGCGTGCACGAACAACACTCCCCACCTTCATCGAGATACGAATCGGTCAACTTGCCACCGACTTTTTTGATGACCTGAATGTGTTCGAGGTCTGTCGAGCCCTACCATGATGATGGTTAGGCAATGCGCAACACGTCATTTAGTCACTAATACCTTTAGCCGAAGAACAGCATCGACGGCGAGATTCGCAAAATATGTCTTATCTTGCGAGAGGACTTTTGACGACAAAGTCGTCCGGGCGATGTTGAATAGGTCGAGTCGGAACTGTTCGAGATTCGACCTACGAAGCGTTAGCGTAGTATGCCAGGCGACGCGCGCCACGACGAAAAGGAGACGAACGCGTGATCCACCGCCGCCTCCTCCAACGCGTCCAAAGCCGCCCTGCTCGCGAGCCGATACCCCTCGACGATCGTCTGCGGGTGAATCTTCATCGCGATCAGTCTCTCTGCCTCTCTCAACAGCTCCGAGGCCAATACGCAGACGGTCGTCGTCCCGTCCCCGACCTCGTCATCCTGGACCTTGGAGATGTTGACGAGGATCTTGGCCGCCGCGTTGTCAAGCTGAATGGATTTGAGGATCGTTGCGCCGTCGTTGGTCACGTTGATGTCGCCAGACGACGTGGATTGCAGTATCTTGTTCATCCCTTTGGGTCCGAGGGTGGACTTGACGAGGTCGCCCACGGCGAGCGCGCCGACAAAGGAGGACAGACGCGCGTTTTCTGCCCTCTCTTCTGTCGCCTAGATAACACGGTCAGCTCGAACTGCAGGTAACCTGTCGAGAACGCTTACTTCGTCGCTGAATATCTGCATGGTGGATCGTTCCGTAAGTACTTGTGATGCAAGACCAAAGGTGGACTTTCCAGCGCAGACGCCGTGGGAATCCGGCCGCATCGCAACACCCTCCTCTCCGGCTGGCTTTCTGGTGGGTCTCGTTGTCGGGCTTGGATGAACAACCTAATCCAATCCGTCAGAATATACGACCCGGTGCATCGGGACTCTGGAAGAAAACGGCGACGAGCCAGGGCCTACCTCTCACGCGCGTCCTTGAGGACTGCACACATGTCACGCGTCGCAACCACTGGAGCTCGCCGCCACCCTCCGGTTCGTTCGCGCGGTCGACGCTTCCCATCACCTCCTTGTCGCCGTCGCCATCCTCGTTGACCTCACACACATTGCCGCCGCCGCCGTTTTCCATGGCTGCCACCGCACCCAAACGGGTGCCTGGCCCTCTGCGTCCCCGTCCTCGTCCCACCCTCGCGCGTCCATCACGCGCGTTTTCGTGGTCGTCGTTCCCGTTGTCTCCACCACCGTCCGAGACAACGACAACGTGCCACACCCTCGCCGTTAAGAGACGCCATGCAGCGACCACCGCGCTCTGGCCCCCACAATCCGGGACCGGCCAGGAGGCGCTCGAGAGGTGCAAACGAGGCCTGGCCCACTGGGGGCGCGTTCCGTTGACTCTACCGTCAACGACGCGATCACATGACGACAAACGTCACGTCGTGTCGTTGATATTGCAATGCCATTACTTAAGAGTTGCCATCGCCCCATCGCCCCGCCCCCACGCGTGTCACTACCATTGGGTGACCTCGTGCGTGTTGTCGCCTCCGCCTCGACACCCTTGTCCTCGCCCTCGCCCTCACAAGGCCCCATCGATCGTCCTTGTGCGCGTTGCAATCGCCACGTCGCCCCCGTCCCGCCCTCGGATGCGTCGCCACCATCATTGTGGCCCACACCATCAGAAGCCCCCGATGCGGTGACCGCGTTTCGTCGACCGACGTGAGCGGACGTGTCGTGGACGCGACGAGATCATGGCAGTCACGCTGTCGCGACTGCCGTGGTGTTGTCGCGGTCACGTCGATGGGACGCGCGCACTGTGTGTGGTCGTAGTCAGTGGTCATGTCGGATTGGGGACGCAGGATGGGAAACGGGAGCAAATGGTCGCGATGCGATAAGGCCGCGCGAAGGGAGCGGTCGCATCGTGAAGGCGGCCACATCATGGCAGTCACGCCGGAATGGGGGTTGTGTCGTGGTCGCGATGGGTCGCGCTAGGGCATTGAGTGGGCGAATAGGCACGCAAAGGGAGGCAGCTAGCCTGACCGTCACGGCATGGTCGTGTAGGGAGGGTGTCAAGAGGTACACGAGAACCACCAAGGAGGCGCTCGAGAGGTGCTGCCCTGCCAGGAGGATTCGTGGAGCGGTAGCCTCTCGCGATGTCGCCTACAAGGAAATAGGTCTCTAAGACCCACTGTTGGGTCCGAAAAGTACTGCCTGAGGTGACCAAGCTTCAAGTTATGTAGCATAGTAGCTACTTATCTGCAAGCACAAAATCATGCTATTCGTGCACTACTACTGAGCCCTGGCATCTCCGCCTGCGTGCCACATTGGATTGAAGCATTAACTGTTGACCGCGCTCGAAAACGTATCGAACCGTGAATTGAAACCTCGTCCCAGGAGCGAAGCTGTTTTTCACACTCCCTGAGGTTGAAGAAAATTCGAGATGCAAGAACGCTATGAATGACGACCTGGGCGCTGGCACATAGTTAGAAGTAATGCCTTGGATACGAGAATACACAAACGTATCCAATACGCGAATGAACGGAATCTATGGAAGAAAGCATGCTTAAAAATGAGCAAACAAACAAGATGTTGTGCATACTCACCGGCGCAGTAACCATGATAGCCACGTTAGCTCCAGATAGTGCTAGTCAACACACTCTGGTCAAAATGTTTTGAATGAAGCGACAAGAATGCTCACTGATGATGCAGGTCATATACAAGATCCCATCCCAATACAGCGTATTCAACGCCCTGCTGTGGACGCCACGGTAAGTGCCGAATTTCCTCCAGCTATTCATGCTTTGAAGGACTGGAAGTAGCTGAGATCTTGTACGAACAGATACCACGGGAAAAACGTACTGATCTCATGAGCCATCAAGAAGCCATAAAGTACTGCAATGTTCCTTGATGATTCATAAGCACTTGATGATCCATAAGCACACGAAGATCCATAAAACTCTGACTACATAGTCAGTAATGGTGTGTCGTACGAAAAACCTACTGACGATACAGTGAGGCGGAGTCCCCAGGTAAAACGATTTTGAATTTCGTTGCGCAGACCTGTGCACCCACGATGAATGCCTGTTGGTTGTGCACGACATCAGTGGCTGTGCTGGCGGACACGGAGAACTTACCACTGCTAAAAACAATAGAAACAAAAGTACTTTCTTACTGCAACCCCAGAGAGTGTACGTGCGTAGGATTAATATTCCCTCTGCAAAGATGACATTGGCAATGTATATGACTGAAGGGACGTGTCAGCGGGTGAATACCACGGATGAGAATATAATTAGACCATCTAAAACGATGATAAAGATTCCACACTAGAACAAGGTGAGAAGTGAGCTGCCTGACAATTCCATTCGAAATGCGCACAGTCGAAGAAGCTGAATGATCCGATTTTCTTTAATTGCTCCCCATATAGACTAGAAAGCGAAACGCACCAACAAAACAAGTGAGCGAGGAAGTTATGAGCGCCAGATATCTCGACAGTGTGAACAAGATGCGTGATATTCCCCATTTCGTACTCCACACATGATCCACCTGGACAAGTGCTTGAGAATCACCGATTATCACATGGAGAGATAGAGAACCTCCGAAGGAAAGGTCAACCAGAAGTCAAAAACCTGGTTGCACCGAGAACGCGGTAAGGATCCAACCCAAGCATAGCCGCGACAGCACTGACGCAAATAACGAACGCAGCAACTACATACAGCCAAAGACAGAAGGACGGATCAGCGCAATGGAGCTGGGCGTCATAGCGGGCATACCATTGAAGAACTGCGACGAGCAGGAGGGGCATTAGTTTCGTTGGTCTGAAGACCGTCACTCCATGGAGCATGGAGGTGTTACCTTGGAAAACTGTGTGTGTAGTACATCGTCGGTCACCGTTGGAATGCCCGATAGCCTGGGTGCATACGCTGCCATAGGCATTGCGCTAAACGTGAAAAAGAAGGGGAGCGCACCGTGAGGGGCGAGCAGTTGTCAAGGGGCACTTAGTTGACAGAATAATGCCGTTACAGGCCCGGGACTCCCATAATACCTATACTCTGCCGCCAAGCTGTGGCGCGGTTGACAGGAGTCGCGCCTTAGAGCATTGATAGTAGTCAGGATCACGCACTAAAGATACAAGTCGAAAACCATAAAGAAGGGAATAATCTACCAGAAACTATGTACGAAGACGAACTATGTACGAGCAAATGTTTGGTGAAGGTTGGCCAAAAGGACACTGTCAGACGGCGACATTCAATTCAGCGTACGAGAGAAGACATGCTAATAAGCGATAGCCGCAGGCGATCCTGCTACGTCGTCCGTCTCCGCCAAACAGTCCTCCAGAAACGCGGTCAGTACGTCCAACAACTCCCGTACCAAAGGATCCCTATCCCATTCAGTTCTATGACGCCATATACTGTTGAGGCACGTCGCCCGAAGCTGTTCGAGTTGCTCGACCGTGAGCTGGCTCGTCTTCGTTTTCAGCCGAAACTGAAGGTCCAGCAGTACGCTTTCGTCAACATGAAAGTCAGGAAAAGGGGTAGGGGATCTCGTAGGCTCGCGCGGGGGAGGGGTAACAGGCAGCGCGCCCATCTCGGGATGTGGTTGCATGACGGGAGTCCGGGGAGATTGATGGACTGGTTGTGACGGTACAGGGGTTTGTGGGTGTGGGCCGCCGTTTTGTTGGGGTGATGGATGTGGTACAGAAACAGGATCGCCGGAACACGACATTGCGCCGTTGAGTAATGGGGTGAGAGTCGCCGACCGCATCATATCTTGTTCTGGTGGGAGCGGATTCAAAAGGAATGGGTCGAAGCCTGAGCGCCGTGGCACTGGAGAATCTACTGCCATGGCATCGGATGGTACGTCGACCAATGACGGGTTGATGGATGGCTGAAGAATCAGTTGGGGTTCTGACAGGACGGGTAGCTCATCTCCATGTGCCTGACCGTCATCCCCATCTTCCGCAAACCTGACTGTCGGAGTTCTCAACCTTTGCGATGCTGTGGAACCAAGCAGATCGAGTTCGTCCTCATCACTGAGTATCGTCCTCGCCCGCTTCTTCGGTTGCCTAGGCGTCTTGCTACCTTCCGCCTTGTTCTCTTCACCGGAATCTGGCGACCCACTGGGCCGGTCACCAGAACGCGCCCGTTTAAGCCGCCGTTCAAGTTGAAGGGGATCGGTAATGCTCATCTCCGGCTGTTGTCCGGTATGTCGGGCGCTGCGCCTGGTGCCCGGGGCGTACGTGCCATTCTGTGTGGTTTCCGAAGCAGAATTCTTCCCCCTGGCCTTCTTTCTCTCATTCCTACGCTTCCGTTCGCGTACTGCCATCCGCTGGCATTCGAGCTTGAATTGAAGATCAAACTCTTGCATGCTGACTTCTGCAGCTGTCAACATAGCTTGGGCCTTGTGGAACCGATCGATATCCATGTGTACGTGAGAAGCAGCGTTGTGCACAATCTTGTGAATATCATCGAGAAAGTCTTGGGGCGTTAGGTATTTGCCTTTATAGAGATCCATGTGCATGCGCTCCAAATCCATATCATACAAGAGAGGCGGTTGTAGTTCATCCAGTGGTTGTATTTGGAGCTGAGTTTGCGCCTGAAGTTGGGAGGCTGGTGGCTCGGCAAGTTGAGGTTCAGAGTGCGTGCCGTTGATCGCTTCAGTCTGAACATCTTGCACAGGGATGGGAGCATCTCCAACCACCTCGACAACAGCACGTTCGTCGTCCATGGTGACATTGGGGGCGTTAATGTCCACTTCTATGAGCTCGGTTGCAGGTAGTTTAAACTCGTATTCGTCCTACAGAAACAGAGCTGCGTCAGCAGAAGTAAGATTCATCACGCAAGAAAACCAATTCACAGTCGCTCTCTTCGTAAATCTTTTGAATTTGCGTTTCAATTCGGTAAGAATAGGCCCCAGGCGGTATTTCAGTAGAGTAATGACCTTCTGATCGCTTTCTTCTTGGACAGCTAGCTCGGCAGCGGTGGGTTGTCTCGGCTCGGGTGGTGGTGCGATCGGGAGCTCCTCGAGGATCCTACGCTTTCTTTTAACACCGTCAGCGAACTGATTTGGGGGACGTCGAACATCCGCGATGATCTTGGCGAAGAAAGCTGTACGTTGTTCATCGGTAGGAACGGGAAGGTCAAGACGATTTTCTCGGATTATCCCAAACCAGGAGCGAACGTCGTGAGGGAGCAAAGAGAACGATCCGTCCACGATGGCAAGTAGAAGAATAGGATCGGTAGGGGATAGCGAGTCGAGCATTGCACGAACGGTAGCACGAGCCGTTTCGTGAACAGCACCACACCAACCAAGTAGGGATGGGATGTAGATCACCGACGGTTGATGTCTCTTGGCCTCGACGAAAAGCTGGATGATGGCTGCCTCAACGGTCTAGACATAATTCCAATGAGATAACAATTGCCGGAAGTAAAATTTGAATACTGACTCTAGTTGAGTCCCCCATTAACGTTCCGAGATCCAGATTTTGGACATGGTAGCCTTCTAGATGGTGCAATGCCGCGGCACCGATATATCCTTGGCCCATTCCCGGTTGACCATGTACGACAAGCCGCGGACGGTACACCCGGAGGGTCTCCATTGCTGCGCGCTCCAATCAGGATATGGTTAGTCGAGGAGCGAAGGCACGCCCTTACATTGCATCGTCATTTCCCTTTCCAGCGCACTTTCCTCGTCATCATCATCCCACAGGGCTTCCTCTAGTGCTGTCCGCTGCTTACTCGGGGGCAGTACCCTGTCGATAGCCTCCTTGACCATCTGCAGCGTGGCAGTCAACAGGGGTTCTAACTGACTGGGAAGCGGTGAAGCTGCCGATGACGAAGAACGCGCAGACGACGGCACAAGTTCTGATAAGGAGTCTTCAGGTCCTGAAACAACGCATGATCAAAGAACGCATACTCTTCACGGATATCATGAAATCACGTAAAGTGACACCAATCGTATCAGGTTTCAGCAGAAGGCGATCGTTGGATTGGTAGATTTGTGGATATCGCCTTTGGATAGCGTTGAGAGCCGCTTCAGTGCACAACGCCTGGAGAGAGGTGAAGATAATGATAAATGAGTAGCCGTACGTCTTTGCACCACGTCGCAGCTCACCCTCAAATCCGCACCTCCATATCCTTTGGTGAGCTTAGCCAAGCCCTTTACATTCCCCTTTCCCTGTTCGTTAGTCCACCCCTCCCAGTTCCTAGTCATTATGCCAAGAATCCTCTCCCGCGCTTCGAGGGAAGGCAAAGGAAAATAAAACTCCCGATCAAATCTTCCGGGTCGTCTCAGCGCAGGATCAATGGCATCCGGCCTATTGGTAGCACCTATAACGACTACTTGACCCCTACCGTCCATACCGTCCATGAGGGCTAGGAGAGTGGATACAATAGAAGCGTGGATCTGATCCTGTTTAGAGGATCGAACGGGAGCAAGGCCATCAATCTCGTCGAAGAAAATGATACTGGGTTGACAATTGCGGGCTTCTTCAAACAGAAGCCGGAGTTGACGTTCGGCTTCGCCGACCCATTTAGAGAGGCAGTCTGCGCCTTTTCGCATAAAAAACGCTAGTTAATGAATGTTAGGGTCCTATATGATATCAGCAGGAATATTTGGGAACGCACAAATGCCCTTGCCATTGGCACGACAGCTAGCTGCAAGTGCACGCGCCAATAGCGTTTTTCCCGTACCAGGGGGACCATGGAATAGTACCCCACGAGGAGGGGTGAGGTTGAAGCGCTGGAATACTTCTGGATATAGCAGTGGCAAGATAGTCATCTCCTTGAGGGAATGTATATCTGGTTCGCATGGTTTGAGCAAATCCGCAAATATGACACAAAAAGCAGCCTCACGTTCATCCAAACCGCCGACTTCATCGAAAGTTACTTTATGGTTGACTCCCAGAGGGTCAGCATCGGCGAGAACTGGTGTTGTGTAAGTAAACAGCATCAAGTGAGGGCACTCGCTAACCTGAGTCGCCAATCTTCCCGAGATTGGATGGAGTCCCCGCGACCGCAGCCAAGTCTCCAGGAAGCATGCCAGCACCGCTGGCGCCAACGGCACCAGCACCCATCAATCCACCAGGGGCCCCAAAACCTTTCCTTGGTGTGCGGGTAGGGACGTCCGAGTCCTAGCATCTCGCATAAGTATCTGCCGGGTCGTTGTATACAACCGGTTTACACACCGAATCGTCCAGTGACATCCCCATCCACCTACTCAGCTCGGCTCCGCTAGCGCTCCACCCGGGTCCACGTTTGGTGCGCCCACCGGGGCGGTGACTGGGCCTACTTTTCGGAGGGGGTCTCGTCTCCTCTATAGGGGGAGGAATAGCGTAGTTGATCTTGGCTCTCTGTCGGAGCGAATATGGTCTACCATCGTCCTGAACTTCAAGGTCTGGTTCTCCGTCGGCATCAAAGTCTGGTTCTCCTTCTGCGTCTGCGTCTCCTTCCAGGTCCGATGATGTGTGGGGGGCATCTTCAAGAGAACCTCCCGCGCCGTCCGATTCCTCTGAAGGTTCATCGATGTAGCCTTCGTCGCTCTTCTCAAGGGCACGGCTTCTGGCTCGGGTCATGTGCCTTGGAGGGTCGGTGGTGGCAGTGAAACGAGAGGATTGGCGGGTGATGCGCGACGAGCGAGCGCGCGAAGGCGGCTTGGGTTGTTCGTTATCTTCGTCATCGCCGTCCATATCCGGCTCCACTTTCCCGTTGACGAGATGGGCTTCCGGTAGGCTGAGGCCGGCAAGCACATCGTCTTCGCTTCCCGACTCCCTGTAGTTGCTTTTCTTGACTCTGCGACCTCTGGACGAACGGCCCCACTGGTTCTGCTTGGCAAGAAGTTCGGATTCGGAGAGAACGTGATTGTCGTCCGTCACCGAGCGCTCGCTGCCGTGGTATTCTGAAGTAGAAGTCGGACTGTTTTGGGTGAGGACAGAGCCAGTGCGGTGCCGACCAGAGCGTCGTAGCGGGACATTTCCGGTCGTCATTGGGGGGAGCTTGATGGTCAAACTTTGTCGAGGGGACTCCAGGATCGAGTCGAGCTCAGCTGTGTGCTGCGAACTCTCCTTGTCCAACGTCGCCACCTTTGTTTACGGGTGGCGGTGTTCATGTTTACCTTTGTTTGGCTCATCGCGACATGCTGCCGCTCCTCCAAAGCACCTGCCCGCTTCCCTGGCCGCCCCGCCAGCCACACACAAACACGCTCGGGCCCCAACCAGGCGTGCAGTCCCCTTCCGATCTCTGTCCAGATGGATGGACGCGTGTCCGTTCGACCTTGGATTGCTCCCGGAAAAAGACAGAGAAAAGTAAGAGGGGAAGTGCTGTCTTCCGTGGGCGATTTTTAAGGTGGTGGAAGTTCCGAGCCAAGAAACTCGACTTTCGACCACTCTCTGCGCTCGTCTTTACCCCTTCGCTGGAAACCTGCAACTGACCACACCCTCGGCACTTGCCGAACGTGACATGCTCACTTGCTGACTATGACTTCCATTTCTGGCATGCAAGGTGATGGCGCTTAAATACTACCCTCTCGGAACTCGCTTTACGGCACTTGAAGGAATATTTGCCGTATTTGAACATGTTGCAATGACCAGGGATACCGTTCTGGGCGTCTCGCCTTACCTACTGTCACTGCAAGTAGTCTCAGTCCTTTCCATTTCCAAGACTCTAGTGTCACTCACGATACATGAGCACCCTCCCTCCTTTCACTGATTCCCCTCGTGGATCAACTTTCTATCCAGCCCAGCTTCCAACCGAGACTCCGACACAGCAAGGTGTGCCGTGTCTCTGGAATGTGTCCTCCTTTACTCACCGTTCCCTATGTACAAGCTCTAATGTCAAGTGTAAGCAATGATCCAGAGGTTGGGAGCGCAGATAAGTTATCCGCATTACCTGAAAATGCGATGTCTTCCAGTCCATTTCGCTCCATTCGCGACGAGCGGAGTGCCCTACCTACCTCTTCCTCTGCCCCTTCTTTGCGAAGCTTGCTCGGTGCTCGACCTTTCCCTGCTTCACCCGAGAATCAAGACGTCAAGCTACGAACGGTAGAGGGATCAGGTCTGAACAGTTCAATTCAACGGGTTTCCTTCGAAAACAGCCGTGCTTCCGCGTCAACGTCGAACCAAAGCCCTCGTGCAAAGGTCCAGATCCATCCTCTGCTTCGCGAAGTTACACACAACGCCGGAGGCGTTGACTCCATGACGGGAATGAGCCGTTCGAGCGATCCCGTCCGACCGTCTTCGCTCGCGCGCTTAGCAGGGTCTGCTAACTCACAAAAGAAGCTCGGTCATGAATCCCCTCGCACTGGTTCCACTCCTCATTCTAGAGCAACTTCTCCCATGCGTCTCTTCAGCTGGTCCGCATTCCACCGCACTCCAGAAGATCCCTTCGTTCCTGTTGACCCTTTCCGAATCCGTGCCCGCCTCCGCCGCTTCTCTCTCCACAGCCCCGACATCGAGCACAACCTACCGTTGGACTCTACGTGCGAAGAAAATCCCCTCTGCTGTATCCCTCTCCTACGCCCAAATACCAAGGACCGACTTCTTTTTTTCCTTCGAGATGCTCGATATTTCCTCCTGGATACCCTCCCTAGACAAACATACCTGCTCTTTCTGCTTCGTCTCCCTTCCCTATATTTTTCGCGCATTGCCAAAGTGTATGAAGATGCACAGTTGAGCAAACCAGATCTGGACCGCATGATCGATTGCTACTCTAATTCCGGCCAACATCAACAACGAGAACGAATTATCAGGTCGAGCCCAAGACCCCCTGGCGCTCGTTACCACCCTCCGCCTGCATTGCCTTTTCCTGACGAGTGGACGGCCACGAACGCCTCACCTGCCTTGATCAGATTCAAACAATCCTGGGAAGCATTCATCGATTCGTTGTTGCGAGAGTGGAAGACGTTGAATCTTGTCTCCGCTCTGCTCGAGTCGTCTGTATTCATTTCCGCTTTCTTAACGGCGTTTAGATGACCTAGACGACAGCGCTATTATGTCCATGTTCCAGAATCAGCAGATGGCAAGTGATCCCATCATCAGAACGGCCGCACTCCTTTCGATGACCTCCGCCTTGATGAGCTTATCATATGGGTGCATATATATCGTTAGGTTCGGGACGATGCGAAGCATGCACAAGGCAACAAGATGGGCCGAGGTAGGCATGTCTACTTTTCTATCTTTCTCTGTCTCACATCATTCTTCATAGGAGGCTGCAAGGACTAACACGTTCATTCTATGGAACGTGTGGATACTGCTGGCCATGCCTGCCGTCTGGCTTGCTTGGTACGTCGCGCGCCTGCTAGAATCAGGAGCGCCACCCTCACCGCCTGAATTTCTCCCGATCCCCGCGTTCCGCTGCGTCCGACGAAAAAAAAAGGTCCATGATCTTCTTCATCGCAGCTATCCTCACGTTCGTGTGGCGATACGGGAGTTCCACCGACCCCTCGACGCCACCGCCTCTCAGTCCCGCCGCCGCTCTAGGTCCGAGGATCGCGATCTCGGGGCTCTTCGTCGTCGGGTTGCTCTACTTTGGCGCTATCGTCAAGACGCTGCACAACTATGGAAGGAACGTGGAACGTGGGCTGTTTTGGACGGGGAACGGGACGCGGAACGTGCAAGAGGACGACGTGCGGGATATTGGCCAGAGGAGAGGGGCCACGGGCGACAGCGATGGGGATCGTGTTCGCGAGTCGGGAGCGGGTCGGGGACGCGAACGCACGCGACGCGGTGGTGAGGGAGAGGCGACCGAACCTGGTGGTCTCTCGGCCGTTACGGGCCTCGGGCTCACGGGTCTAGATGAGATTGCAAGTCTACACGGTAGCCTCATCGAGATGCCAAGGGAGAAACGACAGCAGACGGAAGCAAATGCTTGACGTTTCCGTCTTCTTTTTGATGGGAGGGGGTAAATTTCCTCCTGGATGATGTGATACCCGCATCTTGGAAATTACGAACCAGCCGAGCAGCATCATTATATGATACTGAGGAAGGTCCCACATCTACTGTACATCTTGATAATTTTACAGATGAGAAACGCTATAGCGCCCCCTCGAACAACAATTTTCGCGGTTTCGGGATGTTGGGCACCGGCAAGAACAAGGCAGGCCTAGATAGATGGAACCCAACGATCAGCCGTCGTCGCAACGCAAGCAAGCTGAGCCATACATGGACGTCCCACAGTTCGCAGCCGGGTTACCCATGATGATGCTTTCCGAGACGCCCGAGATGCTGTCGTTCTTGCCGAACGCGGCGGCGTCGAACAGGTGATCCGTCGTCTTCTCGAACGAGGCGAGCATCATCACGCTGTCCTTCATCTTGGCCACGCCGAAACGCGTGATCCCCAGAACCTCGCCCTATAGGCAGATCGTTCACACGTGGAGACCATGGGATTTTTTTCGTGCCGGGTTTCTCACCTTGTAGGTCATGACGTCCCCGAGGAGCATGACGTGCCGAGGGTCGATGCTCATGCCGTGACTAGACATCGTGAACTGGATTTCGTTGATGATCGTTCGACGTGCAGCTTCGATCCCGAGGACTTTGGCAGTCTCGATGACGTGATTGGACGTTGTATGTTCGCCGACGATGCCTGATCCCGCGACGCATGAACATCGTCGCGCCATGATCGCCTTGGAGAGAGATACGCACCCTCCGTCGTCATGACTTTTTGAAGACCATATCCTTCTACGAGCAGTTCCTTGTCTCCTTTCTTGCCTTTCGAGTCGTCTTTCTCTTTGATATTGATGATGGCACGCTCGATGGAGGGGACTCCCTTGAGGTGGCGCCGACTGAGCAAGCATCATCGACACGACCGTCCGGAAATATCACTCACCTTGACAACCACATCGGGCAGCAATCGCTTGAGCTCGCGCAGTCGATAATACTTGTCGGGTCCGTCGACATACAGACGCAGTCGGTTACGACGTGAGATGACCGTGATAGACTAAAGGAAACAACGCGCATGACTCCAAGGACGACAGACGTCGAAAATCGAGGCGCTCACCTCTTGCTTGACCTTGAGCTTCTTGGTGTTCACGATCCCCCACTTGATGTCGTCCAACGTCATTTCCAGCTATGTGAACTCGTGAACTCGGCGTGTCGCACGACCGCTCAGCGAAACGCTGACCTGCAACTTCTTGATCGCGTCCATGTCTACGATGATCCCGATGTACGTATACTCTGGCGCCCACGCCTCTTCCAGAACCGCAGCGACCTGCACAGAAAGAGTGTTGGGCGATCGTACAGAACGAGTGTAGTAAAAAAAAAGGTGGGATTACATCACCGAGGTGCGTTTTTTCCAGGCGACCTTTGACGATGCGTGCCGAGGCCTCGCTGTCGCGCGTCACCAGTTTACAGCTGATGATGGGCGTGCTGATGAGCTTGGCGGCGTTGATGATCTCCTTGATGCGAGGCACTCCAAGGGTGACGTTCATGGACGCGACGCCGGCGAAATGAAACGTCTTGAGCGTCATCTGAGTTCCTGGTTCGCCGATAGACTGTGCGCCGACGGCACCGACGGTCGAGCCTGTTTCTTATCAGCCGCCACGCTCATGCGTCAAAATTCCCGACGACGTACCCGGTTCGATCCTGGCTTTGACATATTTGACCCTACAGAGATGCAGAAAATGAAGCAGTTGCGATTCCGTGACCTTGGCCATGTTGTCTACGATCGCCTTGTCCGCCTCTGAAGACGGCATGAGAACGGTGTGGAGTCCTGAAGAGACTACATGCCTGTCGCCCCCAAGGAAAGGTCAGTGTTGGCGTCCCAGTCGTCAATGCGCTCCAGGGCTTCAAACATGCCATGGGCCTTTCTGATCCTGGCGACATGGCTGACGATGCCGCCTGCGATGAAATCGCGGATCGTAGCGATGTAGGTGGGAGTACATTCGTTGATGAACTCTGGCGTGGCCAGTCGACGATCTACGATCTCGAGGATCTCGAACGGTAGCAAAGCACGGCCGTCTCTCCCTCCGACCGACTGTGTTCGAATCAGCTCCAGTGCATACGGCGCGGATGAAACAGAGCATACCAATGCATGTCTCAGAGATCGCTGGAATTCGATCGGTTGAGCGTCTCCTTCGAGGCAAGCTGGATCAAGCCCGTCGTCTCCGTACCTGAATTGTACGACGCCCCCAGCGGAATTACGCACAGAGAGGTCGTACTGCGTAGTGAGATCCTCCAAAGCCTTCATCAGACGCCGTTGCATGTACCCTGTCTCGGCGGTCTTGACAGCAGTGTCCACCAGACCTTCACGCCCAGAGATGGCATGGAACAAAAACTCCGTGGGCGACAGACCAGAGTAGAAACTGTTGCGAACGAAGCCCTTCGAGGGTGGCTCCTTGGATTTCTTGGGGAAATGTGGCAGGGAACGGTCCTGGAAACCATCCGGAACACGCTTGCCAGAAATGATCTGCTGACCGACACAAGCGACCATCTGGGAGACGTTGATGACGGAACCTATCATCGATGTCAGATCACGACGCGCCGACTCCGTATCCATTCTACTCACCTTTGGAACCGCAAGTCGCCATGATAAGAGGGGCATTGTGACGACTGAGTTCCTCCATGCACACCTTCCCGACTTCATCACGAACTTTGGATAGAACCGAGGATATGAGCGCCTCGAGGGTTTGCTCTTGATTACACCCTGGCTTGTTCTCCAGCAAACCCTTCTTGGCCTTCGCGATGAGGTCCACGCACTCGGCGTAAGCCGCCTCTACTTTTATCTCCTTCATGGCTCGTAGTTTGGGTCCCGGAATGACGTCGTTGATGCCGAGGGAAAACCCAAAGTTGGCTGGCTGGAACGTCAACGGTTTCGTCTGTCGAGACCACGAGGACGACTCACCGAGCCATCGGGCACATAGCTTTGCGAGGCGATTCATGGCCGCCGCCGCTTCATGCGGACCGTAATCATGTAGGATGACACCGAATATCGATTTCTTCTTCCCGCTCCCAACGGTCGCCTTGTCCATGACGCCACACATGATTTCGCTGTTGACGACGACGAGCCACCCGTCGTTGGGTGAAAGATCGGGGAGCGGTTTCATGGCGTAACAGTCCGCTCTCGGTTCGTCCACCCGATTGCATTTCGACTCGACGTTGACGAAAACGCGAGACTTTTTGTTCGGGCGCATGAGGACGTTGAAAATCTGCTTCCCGGTCCATAGGCGTACGGGTTTCCAGATCGTAGGTGGCGGTATGTCGATCTGGAGATCCGCGTCTGCCAAGTAACAGCATATTTGGGTGAATTGACTGCGGTCGAAAAAGGTGTCACGTTTCGTCATGAGGTACGAGGCGGTGATGAAGTCCTGAATGGCTGCAATGACGGGCTCGCCGTTTCGAGGGGTAACGAGATTGTGTTTGACGCTCATGAGTTCCAGCGCTTCTGTTCGCGCCTCTTCCGTCTGCGGTACGTCTGTCAACCGGATGAGCCATATACGAACGTCAGTCCTATTTCACACCCACGAAGGTTCATCTCGTCCCCATCAAAATCGGCATTGTATGGTCCACAGACACATTCGTTAAGACGGAACGACCTCCACGGTCGTATTCGAGCCCGATGGCACATGATAGAGAGCTAGCAGAGATGTGAACAAAGCAGAACGAACAACTCGCAGTAAACCCACCTTGTGTAGACTTGGTTGACGGTTGAAGAGCACGATGTCCCCGTTAACGATATGGCGCTCTACGGTGTCCCCAACGCGCAAGCTGTCCGCGATCGAATTCCGATTCCCGAATTTGAGGTACTTCTTGAAGCCGCTGCTCCCTGCTGTGACATAATTCGCTCCAGGGTGAATGTCGCAGCCGTTTCGGACTGCTTGTCGAAGTAATTCCATGTTGTGGGGTGTGACGCGTTCAGGATACGTCAGTATTTTAGCAACTCGCTCCGGGACGGCGACTTCGTCGATACGCAAGTTCGGGTCGGGCGAAATGACAGTACGACCCGAGAAATCGACGCGCTTTCCCGAAAGGTTACCTCGGAAACGACCTTGCTTTCCTTTCAGACGTTGCACGAAACCCCTCATGGGTTTCTGGCCAGCCTGAGACGGAACTCCGGGCAACTCGGAGTTGATGTACATCGCGACAGAAAGTTGCAGGAATTCCCAGTGTTCCTGGAAATCGTGAATCAAAACCAAAGCAGCCGCGCCAAAGTGTTGTCCATACCATGAACTGCGCAGTGGGTGCGCCCTTCGAGAGACCTTGTTTTATGAGAGCGTTGGTGAATACTATCTCCGTAAGCTTGACGGTGAGATCGTCTTCGTTTGAAGCGCCGTCCTGCGCAACTGACGGGCGGATGCAGACAGGGGGGACGGAGATGTATTGCCAAATATATTCCTCTGGGCGCCCAAACTCAGGTTTAAGGCCAAGTAACTCACAGTCCTGAGCATGGTTATGAGCAAGGTTCTGGACGGAAATACAACAAGGGCTATACTTCGTCCGATATTCGCTTGAAGAGATCGAGGGTTTTCAACGGGTTGAGGTCCTCCTGAACTGCCTTGTTTAAATACATCCCAAGCTCCCTCTGTGCCTCCACAGCAGGCGCGAACGTGCGTTTCCACCTTTCCATCTCGTCGACCGTCTTCTTTGCCCTGAATCTGTCGTGAATGATCCGCAACGCACCGACTTTCTTGACTGCGCCGTTCGTGGCTGAGCAGTACGGGCAATATACAACTTTCCGTGCCGTGGTATTGACGGTCTTGCACAAGGCCTGGCGCTGTACGTTTTCGAGATTCGGTCGACGAAAGCGTTTCAAGAAAGAACGTCTGTCAGGCTCCTCCAGCAAAACGCGCGCACATGTCTGCGAGGCGTGATCAACGGAACGCCTTGTGAACGACGATTCGCCGCACCTTGCATATGCATTGCAGTATCGCGATGGTATGTTTGAAATAACCGATGTGAAAGACCGGGACGACCAACTTGACGTATGCATAGTGTCCGACGCAGTCTACGGAATTCAGCCCGCACGTTTCGCAGAACGCGCTCTTCTCTGTCGTGCCCTGAAGTCTGGATGAGTGACCGTCCCGCGAGCAGCAACAGACGCTCACGAGTCGTCTGTCCAACACTCCGTCCTTGACGGGAAGTCGATCTATGGGCGTGTACAGGTCGCGATGAGTGACCTGGAACTCGGCCAACCTTACGGTGTCCTGAGCATTCAGGATGCTGAACTGGAGCTGCTTGCTGAGACAATATGAGCACGTACGCCAGGAAGTCATGCATATGAGGTACTTGCATGACTTTCGGAGCCTGTGTGGACACAGACTCCTTCATCCTTGCAAGTATTTCTTGGACTTCGGGTGCACCGGGGACATCAAAGGCGTCACATATCTAGTCACGCAATGTGACCATGTCACATGTCACATTATAGATCGCACTTGCGCGTCGCGTCGTAGCAGAACCGCACGACCATGTCGAGGACCTCCTACGACAGATATCT
>JBBPMC010000134.1:0-39782 GCA_038090115.1 Strobilomyces echinocephalus | reverse complement strand
TTGGCGCTTTAGATGGGCCTGCTGAAATAAACAATTAGATTTAAGTGAATGATATATATATTGAAATAAATCAATGGTTTACCTATGGATCTATGTCCAGAGTGAGTGGTTTCTGTAGGTTTGATACGGGGACGAGTAGTCTTTCCCTTCGAGCGATTTGCAGTTTTATGCCATTTACTTATTTGGTCTGCAAATCTTTCTACATCTCTCAACCGCCGCTCTTCTTCGTCCAAGTTGTATTGATGAGCGTCTTTAGATGTAAATGTAGTGGTTCCATCTACATCCATCTCATCCTGTTTGCGAGCACACCAATACATGCTGCTTTCCTCTTGTGTTGCAAAGACCAGCTTAGACATAGTGGAACCTCCTAGATCTAAATCTGTCATGGCTTTGGAAACCTCATGATGGAGTAGTGGTGTATTTAGATCCAAAGTGGGATTTGCTGTGCGTAGAGTTTGCTTATAGATGACACTGGCTAATTCCTAGATATAAACATACAAATAGTTATTGAATGATATATGTCACATGTGCTTTATAATTTGAATCACTTACTGTCAAAAAAGCTGAAGTAGCTCGTTGAAGACTTGAATCAAGCTTAGGGCCTTCCTTTGTTGTGATTGCTCCAAGCTCTGGTTGAGAAATCAATGCCACAATCTGCTTGACAGCATCTACAGCCTTTGCTTCATTTTGCGGTGCCCGTATAGCACGCTCAGTTGCCCTTCCAGCAGATTCTCCTTCATAGCTGCATGCAAAGAAACGATCCAACTCCTTGTTAGTTGGTTCTGGTTGAGATTCCAAATGCCAACCACTCCAAGACTGATCAGGCTTGTCAGATTGTTTGATAAAGCTCTGGATTTTTTCCACCAAAGCTTCATGCAACATCCAGATAGGTGCCCAGCCAACAATATTGGCACGTTCTTCAACCTGAGAAATCTCTTTGAGTGCAAACTTGATAAAGGTTTTTTTCTCTTGTGCTTTCAGAAAGGATTCCCAAGGATAAGCAGAGGCACGTAGTAAATCACCAAATCCACGCATGAAGGTTTTTCGATCTTCACTTGGAGATCCAAAGAGTGCTTTGTCAAGAATTGGACCACTAGCCACTGGACGGACAACCAGATGCTCCTGTGATTTGAGTTCTTCTGCATAGGCATCCATGAACTCAATCAGTGTGTTCTCCCATTTGACATCACCAAGAGGTGCGATGACCTCCTTGATGTGTTTGTCGCGGGCTATGGTCCACTCCTTTGTAAAGAGAGTGGATAGGATACTGCACAAGGATGGTAAAATAGTACGTCGGGTGTGAAAAAGCACTGTAATCAGCTAATTATTGTTTGTAAATTAAATGTGCATACTATAAGGCACATGTGACTTACTTCGTTCACCATCCTTTGTCGTTCAGTAGCATTCGTAATGCCAAGCCTATGATGAAGGAAATATTTGACTCCATCCCAAATGTCCAACCAAGTGCGGCCTTCACCACGTTTTCCTTCCCATGCAAAAGGTAGCATAGGTACAATCCAGGAAAAGCACTGAAAATGACAATTATAAGTCACATGTGCACTAAAATCAACTTTAATTTTTTTACCTCAAGAATTGCTGGGGTCAAATCAGATATCGCCTTTTTGGCAATCCCTGGTAAAACAACAACAGAGGTTGGATTCCAAAGAGCTGTTAGGACTTGCATGCAGATGGGACTAAAAAGCGGCATAGCAGTTGACAACGGAACTGCAGGTCGACCAGTTGGATTAAGGCCTAGACGAATCCACTGCAACTTGATAGGCAGGTTTTTCAGGACAGGTTGACTAATATCATTGGGATTACTCAAGTCTCCTGCTTTGTTCAACTCCTCGATTATTTCGTTGGTATCCTGAAGAACATGCTCCATATAGGTTTCATAGGCTGATGTATAGGCGGTGACTTCGTCAGGTTCACTGGTCCCAAAGAGATGGAATGTTGGTGATAAATGGTTGGTAAAGTGACTTTCCCAATGATCCATTAAAGTCCGTTTAGCTATAGAACGACCAGCAGTGAGTTGATATTTGGCTGTTGGATCAAACAAGGAAGATAGGTCGATGTCAAAAATGGATAGAATAGGACGAGTGGTGGCACGGGCAGCTGTGTTTAAAGAAGCTCGATATTCCTTCTCGATTGCTTGCACCAGCGTCTCTTGAGCCTGTTCATCGCCTTCATAGGCGATTACATCGTGGGTCTCTTTGAGTCTGTCTGCAGCAATCTTAGGATCATCCAGAATGATGGGTGTCACAAGAAACTCCAAGACATCCCACATTGGCTGCAACAGTGCAAGCATTAACTAAATAACAATGGATTTTTTAGTGCACATGTGCGCTATATATTGAATTCACTTACACCAAGCAAGCCTGGAGACCAATTGTCCTTGGGCATTGATACATTGAGTAATTGGTTGTTCTCCAAACAGACAATGGAAAACATAGAGCTCAAGAGTAGTGTGAGTTCACGATGGCTAAGAATCCAACCCGGACGAGAGTTGGAGTGATTCTTGATGAGTGACCACTGTTTAACCATGGACTCAAAGGTGGCATCAGTGTTGAGCTGGCCATCAGGGGTGCGAAGACAATGCAGTAGGTTCTTGAAGAGCATGGTATCTGTGTCTTGATATTTGGGACGAATTCTGTTGGAGGAAAGACTAAAGAGAAGAAAGTTGGCATCATTGCGCTGTTTCATAGCATCTAATTCATTATAAGTCACATGTGAGTTATATATTCTATAATTATTATAATATTCTTACCCAAGTCGAAGAATTCAGCTAGCCAAACACCATCAGTACGGATCTTTTCGTCTAGTTTGCCTATTTTCGCCTCTAGTGCATGATACTCCTTGACAGGAATGGAAGCGCCTTGTGTTAACAGCTTTGTCTGCATGTCACGAAAGGCTACCACTTGGGATCCGAAACGCTTCTGCATCATTGTAACACGGTGGTTACCATCAATAAGATGGATCTCAATCTCGACATTGCGTGCTTCTGGAGCCCAAGTAATCCTGTTGTTGTATGGAGTGTCCTTCTTCTCTTGAACAAGACCAGCCATGATATAAGAAGGAGAAATGCCAATTTGAATGGCATTGTCAGCGTAGTGATTTGCCAGACCCTCAGTTTTGGCATTGTTTTCGAGCTCATTGATAAAGCTCCACCTAACTAGTCGAGGATTGTAAGCCTGGCGAATGATACTAGGACCATCTCCAAGGTTGTCATTGCTAGCCACACAAATGAGGCCATAGCCCAAGCGAAGTGAATCCATGGCTTTCTGGGTTGAGGTGAACTTTTCTGTGGCTTCCTCTTCTTGTTGCTATAGAATCTATTAGTTGGGTTTCTTATTTCAAAAATTCATAGAAATAAAGGAGAATTTTAAATCACATGTGCACTAAATATTACAATTATAAGAAACCATTTGAAATAAACTATCATATATAAAGAAAAAGAAAAATGTTGTGTCTCTATTTAAAATTTTAAAGAAAGTAAAATAGAGGAAATGTGAATTTTAGTGCACATGTGATATAAAAAAAAATATTTTTTACCAAAACTCACCTTGGATAAAGCCATCTATGTAAATAACCAATTGATTCATATTTATACTTCACAATAAATAATAAACACAAACCTTGGCCTTATTGGATTTGTTTGTGGTCATTTGTACTTTGCCAAATGTGGTAATAGAACTCTAGAACTGGATGGTGGTGGTTGAGAGTCAAGAGGTGAAAAGGAAGTGTGGGAAAGTCCTTGTGTATATATACTGCTGTGTACAAATGTTGACAAATATTTGTTTGAGTGATTTGTTTGATACTTATTGTTTTCACATCATTCAACTGATGTGATACAGTTTGTAAACATTTAATTAATATATTTCAGTTTGTTTATTCAATGGCTTTGATGTAATCAAGTTTCAATATCATATAATTGATGTGATGCAGTATAATTGACATTACTAAAACTTTTAAACATTATTCATTCTATTACTAGGATTATATAATCACTTGCTACTGTAAATCATTATATAGTGCACATGTGACTTATATTCAACTACATCCTACAGTAGGCAAAAAAACTGTTGCAATAACTAACCTTGATATGGTACATAATTCACACCACAAGCACCTGTGGGAATTTCGCTTAGCTTTGGCATGACCAAACAAAGTACAAATAAACAGCTACGATTTGATCTTTTGGTCATGTGATGTGGCCCAGATTTGGCCATGATATAGCCATTTTAAGCCATGCATGTCATTGCAACAGTTTTGTTGCTGATTCATTTAAACAAGGAAACCATATGATGCAGTCAGGTATGAGTGTGTGAATAAGTCATGTAATGCATGAATAGTCCAACATGGTATAAACAAAGCAAAAGACCATCACTTTCACTATTTCTTTCACTATGAAATCTCTTTCTCCTGACCAAATCAACTAAACCCTTGCTTTCTTGGAATTGCGGTAATCAACTTGCCCAATATCTGCTTCTACTGGGTTCAACCACTCTACTGTCAGCTGTATTCACTCCAAACACTGTCCCAATATTCCTAAAGCCTCTGGTGGTCATCCATCCATTATTTCTCCTACTAATATGTGACATGCTATTCAACTTCTTGGTACTGGAAAGGCTGAACATGCAGTCTAGATCACCAAAACTCTTCAGGATGTGAAGAACCATTCCATCTCCCCTCAGACAATTCACTGCCACTTGAAAAAAGATGGTATGAAGGCTATGATGAAGCAGAAATGTCCTGTTCTCTCCTAGTGTCATAGGAGGAATAGGTTGGACTTTGCATTGAGTCACCAACACTGGATTGTGGATAACTGGAAGTGTGTCATATGGTTAGATGATAGCAAATGTGTGTGGAAAAAGGCAGTGACCTGCATGGAAATGAAATTGTGCTGGAATATACATAGGTCTAGCAACATGCTAGTTTGTTTTCTTTCCCATTCAGTTTCACACCGTTGAAAGGACCCTAGACTTTATTTATAGAACTGTTAGACTATGCTCTAGCTACCTTACAAGTTTCATATTTTTCCTTTACTCAGTTGTGAAGTTATGCCTATACCTTTCCTATTACCTCAAGACATTACCTAGTACTATAGACATTTAAACACAAATGCTAGTAGTACACCCCTATCAGCTGACACTACTATCCCACACATATACCCAGCCTCACATGACCCCTGACAACCTACCATATATCCAGTATAGCCACATAGGCACAGGAGAAAGCACAGCAGCCCAATCTGGGTGAAGTGTCATCCAAGTGACTAGAAGCCCGAATGAAGGGAACCAGGCACAACCTTGCCCCTGGCATATGAAAGGTGACTAGTGCCATCAAAAGCATAGTCAGCCTGAGTCATTGGCAGTCAGAACAAGTCATGGGAAGTCAAGAGAAGTCAAGAAACTGGCCAATCAATGATCAGAGAATGATCTTCTGGCATCCAGCAGCTGTGGAAAAGTTGTAGTCAGCAGGGCTTCTGTTGTGTATAAATAGAGGCTCTATATCAGCCTAAATCAATTCCCTTTCACTGAAGTTCTCCTCTGTAGACCAGTGAGTGATTCCAGTGACAGGCACTGTAAAAATCCCTTGTCTAAACAAAGCAACATCTGGCTAAAGATACAATAATCAGCTATTGTCCCAGCCTATCATCAGCTATCTAGGGAGCACTAGAGCCCCAATCAAAGGACCAACAAGTCAGTCCTACTCTACACCCATCTACCTGCAATCTATCTTCCTATCCAACTAGGCAAGAGCAAGCCATGGAGCCAAGCCTTTGTTCAGTGCATTAGTGGAACAATCCTTAATCTATCACTGCATAGAATTGGTTGTTCAATCAGAACCCTCTAAGTGGTCATTCTGTTGATTGACACTGTAACTTGTATAAATCTAGTACAAGAATACTTGCATCTCCTAAGTACTACGTCTTTGCTACTCCTGACTTCAAGCTTGTGACACATCAGGACTGAGTCCAAACAAGCCCAGAGTATAGCAAGACATCCCCATCTATCTAGTCAACCCCTTGAATCATCAATTGCTAGCTTTATTGGCAAACCAACAATTCCTTTGAACCTTTGATATTAGGAATACCGAACATCCAGGGATCCATTTGACTAAGCTATTCCACTCACTCAGTTTTTAGTCCACTGATTCTAGTTCCTGTGTTGATCTGGGAGGTATTGTTGTCATATCCCCAGCTTATAGTCAGCTTTGGGCCTGGCAGATTGATCGCTTATACAAATTCTAGCAAGTTCGTGGTCGAATCCGAGAACAAACGATAGCAGGAGAGGATCTTAGTAATAGGTTTATGGAGGGTACAGTGAAGTTTGAAGGGGGATCAGTGAAGATTTCCTGTAATTATATTACAGATCTTTTCTTTTTTATTGGCTTTCACTCCATTCTAGTCATGGTCAATCATGGGCTTACTAAGGGGGTAATTTGCTACTCTACCAAGAAAACTATCATTATCAAAGAAATAGTAAATATTTTCTTCCATAAAGTCTTCCTTCACATTGGTCTTTATGACAAAATTATTTCTAATCAAGATTCCTAGTTCACCTCTGCCTTTACCAAAAAGCTCCTACACAATGACCTCTTCCTCCATACTTCTTATGACCCTCGATTAAATGAAAAAACTAAACCAGTAAATCAAGAAGTTGAGATGTATTTTTAAATCCTCTATTCTAATAATTCTGCCTTTGCTCCATTATCAACAAATCTCCATTTTTTTCTCCTGATGGAATATGAATCTGATATCCTTCCTACCATTATCTTTGAATTCCAACTTTCAGCTATGGAATACCAGGTTATGACCTCTTACAACAAATGAGAATTCCTTCCGTTATCAAATGAGATCAAGTCTCACCTAAGGTCATAAACATAAAATGCATGATCATAAACCCAAAGTTTACCTCCAAATAAGAAGAACCTTTCATTAGCACCAAGATCTTATTTTCTATGATCTGCAAACTTTACCGCTCTTCAATGTGGAAAGTTCATAACATATTCCACATCTTCCTTCTATTTCCCAACAAGGAGAACTCTGTCCATGAAAAGAACTTCCCTGCACCACCTCTTGATTTTATTATAAAAGAACAGGAATATCAAATTGAAAAGATTCTAAAATACTATGGACCTTTGAACTCTCACTTCTTTCTGATTCAATGAAAGGGGGATTTCACTGCAAATGACTCTTGAGAACCAGAGTGGAATCTTAAATATACAAAGTCCACTTTCAGGAATTATAAACACATTCACCACTCCATTTTCTATTTCTCAGTCTCTTCTTCTCCTACTATCACTAGTTATTACAAAAGCAAAATCATTGCTTCTATCCACCATTGAACAAAAATCCTATTCATCTATTAATTCAAAAGCCTCCTGAAGACATTGTGCCTATCTCTGTTGCCTTTACCATCTCTTAGTATTGTCCTACTCCTTTTTTCATTATAGATTCAATTAATTTCCCTTTATTTATATATTGTCTCTAGATGATCCCCTCTCATTTGCTGTAATTACCCTTTGCTTATCCACTATCTCTAGGAATCTTGTCTTACCATATCTATCACCCCTTAGCTAGATATGAACTCCACTCTTTTTACCCTCTATTAGATATTTCTTTAATGCTTATGCCTCCATCACCTAAGGAGGAATTTGAGAAGTTCACTCCTTTTTATATATAGCTCTGCTTACCACTATGCACCAGCTTGACATATAAGTGTTTCTTTCAGATCTAAATAGGTACCTTCATATCAAATTCATGGCAAATGATCCTCCTATACCCCTTTATCATCATTTTTGTTTTCCTTACCCTTTTCTTTCCTTGTCACACTAGAAGCCCTCATATTTCTAGAATGTTAAGACTCCTATTGCTACAATGATAATATTTACCTTATTCTAATTCTTGGCAAATCTAGCTTTAACAACTTTTCTTGATGATGTCATAACTCTCTACTGAAAATATTACTGTAATATCTATGACAATGTTGTATGAAGCAATATTACCATATTTCTTGCAGGCTCATATATGGATTTTTAGAAATCTCATTGAGGAGGTAATGTTAAGACTTGCTCTATGTATTTTTCTTTTCCCCTTCACTTTCAATTACACTATACATTATATTAGGCAACCATAGTATATTGAGTATATCCTTCTTTCTCCATTTATATCTTTGATGTAATTGCTAGAATGTTCCATAATATTCTATGTTTATCTCATATCCTAGACCTCCACAGTTTGCTATGGCTTACTTAGTTTTCCCTAATATTCAATATCTTTTTTTCTTTTTGGTGTCTTTGTTTATGTGCTCACCTCCACAAACTAAGTTCATGCAGTGTCATAGAAGCCTATAGTAGTAAACAAACATATACACACCAAATAACATGTCTAGAAGCTGGTAGAACTCCTTACAACTTTCTCTGATTCCAATAGAACTTTTTGGACACCTTTTGATTTTTTTAACACAATCTAATAGCAAATATAACTCATTGGCTACATCAGAAGTCATATAGAGCCTAGTACTACAAACCTACCAAAGGGTACTTCTTCCCTTACTATACCTCTCTCACTATAAATATTTCTTTTTGCTATACACTTACACCTTTACAAGTTGTAACTTAAACTACAGCCTAGTAGACAATAGATCAACATATCCATAACATAGCCTTGATACAGCCATACCATAAAATAACATGCTGACTTACATTGCAAGACTTTACCACCTTGGTTGAAGTTGTTAAGGCAAGACTAGAAAGAATACCATGTTACTCAACTGATTAATTGCTAGGATATCCACTGGTGTCATTATTGTCCCTGTCCTTTGAATAGGCCCAATACTTTGAGCCTACCATAAGGGGTGGTAAATCTGGTATATCACTTCAACTACAAACTATCAATCCTAGGCCATAATTTAGCCCTTTCTAGCTTGTTGCAAGTCTATTTACCATCCATATCAACTTTATACTTCCTAATACTGCCTTACTTGCACTAGTGTGCTATCAGCTGCCATAGTCACACCTAGTCAACACCCTCTACCTAGTTCTAGGAGTAAGGATGCCTCCATCAAATTCAAAGGGCACTTCTATAAGATTCAACCCTTTTTACTCATTGCAAACATCCACTTGCCACTGTAGGAGTTACCTCAGACTCAGATCAATATCAGCACATTTTACTATATGTTAGTAGAAGTGTTGCTAAGCTCATTGGAGTCCTACTAGAGTTTCTTGCCAATAACTAATTAGAACTTAACAGTACTCTTCTTGATTTATATGATGCTAATAGAGATACTACTTGATATTCTGTAGCTGAACTATGAAAGTTTATTACCAAATCTACTTCTCAACCATTGGAAACACTAGCTCAATGAAAGACCTACTTGCACCACTTTTTCGAGAATGCTAAATGGCTTAAAAAAGTAGGGCAGCTTAGTCAAAATGAATACCTACAGGAATTTTGAAAAGGACTGCCAAAAAAATATAAGACGATGATAATGAACCAAAAATGGGCAGCAGACAAGAAAGTGGATCTTTCTAAGCCCTTTGAAATCAAGAATATTAAGCTTATCATTGAACAAGATTTTAATTAGGATTGATTCAATGTAGATTTGTTGGATTCAGATATGGAAAGTGCCTTAGACTCTGACTCTGATAATGACTCTGGGTCAGAAGCAAGCTCTAGCTCAGGCTTAGATGAATCAACCTCTAAATCAAGTAATGAGGAAGATTACAATATCCAAGAAATCATTCCACAAGCATAAGTCTACTAGGACAGTAGATGCTGCCCACAAGTATAAGAGGCAGAAGACTATTTCCAGACGGCATAATGATATAAGTCCCAAGCTGCCTACTCCATCCTCTAAGAAACCAGATGCCAAATCCTCTACTCCATCAATTGACAATCTGATTGACCAGATGTCCAAGCTTAGTATCTCAAAAGTCAAATATACCAAGCTCTACAATCAGACTATCAAGCTTGACAAGGATATAGTCCTCACTTTACAAAAGCCTAGTCTTGAAATAACTCATATCAGGAATGATTAAAATAAAGTAGGAAATTCTATTACAGCTATACCTAGGGAAGACACTAGGAATAATAGATCACCAAGAAACAATCAGTCTACACCTCCACAAAGTATGGGAGTCTGTTATGGCTGCCATAGCCATGGACATAGTCTAGTAGAATGTCTAGTCCTCCTGGATTTATTTTATAAGAGAGAGCTAGCAAAAGATAAGATTAGAAGATTTATTTTGCCTTCATAGTGCCCTATTTATAAACAAGTTGGAGAAAGTATCATGAAAGCATTCTACAAACTTAAGAAAGCAGATAAGTAGACTGCTACTTACTTCATTAAAGTCTGAGGACTTAAATTCAATAGAGACTCAAATAGTGACACCTCAAAGGTGTCTATGTTCCACCTAAATGAAAAGAAGTCATCAAAGAGAATCTGATTCTGTTAGCCAACATTAAACTTATGTGACCATCAGAATATGCACCAGATAAGACAATTTTCCACCCTACCAACCTCCCCGCATAAGAGTGCATGCCTAAACCCAGCTGAAACTGAACATCACCCAACATTGAGGGGAAAACCATCGTTCAACAATTTGAATGTCCTATCATTGAGGTAAAACTGTTAGTAAAACAGAACAAATGGAAACACTCATCTATTGTGATGCTAGCAACAGCCTGGCCCCACACGAAACCAGCAGAGTGATCAGACTTACCATTGTCAACTCCTCCAAAAATAGCCTCTTCAAAGGGCTAGAAGCCTCAGACTTCACCAATACTGCATGACATTGAGATCCGCAAAGGGATACATGATCTGTGAGAGAGAGAAATGAAGGAGAAAGAAACAACTCACCTTGTGACATCCCCATGCAATTCGAACCCCACCAACATGTGTCCAGTAGCACTGATGTTAAGATAACAAGCCACTGAGTAAATGATATTGCCACTCAATTCAATCCCTATGACATACTGTCAAAACGGTTAGCCAACCAGATCATTATATCGACCAGGGAACTGCTAGGCACATCAAAGGAATTGAGTCAGATGTTGTTGGAGCAAGTCAATGTTACACTTCATTTCTTATGCTTCATTCCTCATCTGGTTCTTATCAAATAACATCTCAAGGACTTGCGAACTTACCTTTCTTTTCCTTCTTATCTAATCATATCAGATAGTATCCTTCATCTTATCATAGGATCAACAGCCATAGCCTTGCCCTCTGATCTCTGCACCATCATCACTTGTTTTACCCTTTGTTTCACCTTGCACATGTCGCAGCCCTTGACATAGCCAAAGGCCTGTGCATGCTTCACTTCACTTCCATTTCATCATGTTCTATCTCTATGTTTCATGAACACTTCTCATGCTTCTCTTCCACTTGATGCCTCATACGTCACACATGTTTCATCTCCATTTCATTGCCATGTTTCACATTTGATATGCATTTCAGCCATATTCTAGCATCCAAGGGCAAAGGGCTTGGACTTTTATAGAGAAAACACCTTATGTAAACCTATGTAGTCCTTGAATATATAAACCCAGTGAACGTCAACTGGAAACTCCAGTCTAGTTCACTTGGATATCCTTCTTTCTAAAGCCCCAGTCTAGATCTCTTCTCCTATCCCTTCACATCCAAAGGGTATTAGTTAACAAGTGGTAACCTTGGTCTTAGGATTATATCATTTAAACTAGATAAAAGGTGGCTATACATCTGCCTTTTTTTGGATGCCAGATGTGCCTTTACTAATATAGTACACTATTTTGAATGAAGAAGCCTTCACATTTGAAGATGAAGATTGAGACACTCTTAAAGAATCCTACTTTTTCCCATACAAAATACCAACTATCTCTCATATTCCCTGGCAAGAAAGGAATATTCCTATTTCACCAGGCATTAAAGAAGAAGTTCTAAAGGTACTCCTGATACAACCCTAAACCAATTGAAGATCTTAGGTTACCCCTTGTCAACTGTGGTCAACACCAGGGAGTTCAAGGAAGAGGGTGTGGTGTTGAAATCAAGGCTGGGCAGGCTTAGGGAGGTCCAGACCCAAGTGAACTTGACTGGGGATGTCAGTGCAAGCACCTTGGGCTTATATACACACTACTAGTGTCATATCCCGACAACTACAGCCCCTATGCACTCCCTCTGGACCAACTCCAAACCCCTCGCGCACTGTCACCTTTGGACCTTTGGACTTCATCTCAGAATAACTCTCCGACCTTCAGACTTCATTCACACTGCCTCCTGTTATTTCCGTTAAATACTTTCCTTTTATTCCTCGTTGCTATGTTCTCCATTCTCCGTACCTATGACCCTATCATTCTCCTCGCCACTTCACATACTTCGTCCCTTCCGTTGCTACGATATCTACGAACCCTTCACCTGGACCACATGGTCCCTTACATTCTTTACTTCGGACTCCGATCCTTACTTACTATATAATCCCAATGACCTCTGCCATGTAACCTCAGTATGAATATCGACTTAGTTTTCTCTTCACATATCCTGTCACCCTCACCCTACTCTCATGGACATAGGGCGAGGCTATGGCTGGTAACCATGAGTTGTTGGAGTCTAGATGTGAGGTCTAGCCTCTCTAAGGGGTGGGAATGTGGTGGCACTGCCGGCACTGTCTAGTGGTGGTTGCTAAAGGCTCCAGGGAGTGTGGTAGTGATGTAGGGATGGAGATAAAGGCGCTGCCTTTATCTAATCAGAGAGATAAGTGTGGCACAGCCACAGATAAGAGATAAGATAAGGTGAAGCACAGCCACACCATGATAAGATAAGATAAGGCATAGCCTTATATGAGACCAAAAATTGATGTGTTCTTAAGTATATGCAGGAATTGAAGGAAAGGAACTGAATTTGAATGGACTGAGTGCAGATAAGAAACTCTTGAAGCCCTAAAGCAAGCAATTACTACTGCACCTGCTCTTTGGCCCATTGACTATATGTCTGGAAACTCTATAATCATCTTAGTGAACTCTAGTTATATTGCTGTTGGAATAATCCTATCCTAGCTAGATAAACAAGAACACAAAAGACCTGCTAGATATGGATCCTGGCTATTTTCAGATATAGAATCCAGATATGCTTAATCAAAATTGGAACTATATGACTTGTACTATATTATTGAAGCAAGCAATCTGATTATATAAGTTGATGCCAAACATATTAAAGGAATACTTAATGAACATGATTTGCAACCAAATACTGCTATTAACCACTAGATTCAAGAAATTATTTTTTTGACTTTACTTTGCAACATGTATTAGTTGCCTAGTTTAAAGGACCTAATGCCTTGTCAAGAAGGAGAGTAGCAGAAGATGAGCTCCTAGAGCTCTATAATGACTCCTAGCTAGACTATTTTAAGACATAGAGAACTTGGAATCCCAAATCAAAGTAGTTCTCTAGCCAATACTCTGGTCTTAGTAGCTAAAACAACATAGGAAACATCTTTGCAAGACATCTATCATTACCTTACCAATCCTGCTTCATCCAATCCACCAATCTCCAAGCAGTTTTTGTAAAAAGTAGCCAAGTATTTTACCAGAGCTGGATGTCTATTCAAGTGAATGCATAATGGTAAACATTTGCTTGTGATATTTAACCTAGAGCAACAAATAGAGCTCATGTCTCAAGTACACAACCAGCTTGGATATTAAGGTGAAAGAGTCACTTTGGAAAATCTACGACATCACTTCTATTGATCATCCATATTTAAATCAGTCAGACAGTATGTGTGGTCCTGTCATGAATGTCAAATATGAGACATCCAGAAGATCCACATCCTAGTAACAATCTCTGTCCCTGCCAATGTGTTTGCCAAAATACCTCCTGATATTATGGTAATGTCTAAGGCAAGAGGTGTTCACTATATTTTTATTGCAAGAAATGATTTATCTAAATACATAGAAGAAAAGGTCTTGAAGCAAGCCACAGCAAAGGCAGTGGCCAGGTTCATACTGGACAAACTCATTTTCCATTATAAGTATTGTTACAAATAATGGCCTAGAGTTCCAAGGAGAACTACTCCAGCTATTAAAGCATTATGACATATCTTAAATTCCTATATCCTCTTACAATTCCCAGGAAAATGGAGTTGTAGAACAAGGACACTTTACCATTAGAGAAGCTCTAGTAAAAGCCTGTAAAGAACGAATTCAAGATTGGCCAACCAAGCTTAAAGCAGCCCTCTTTGCTGATAATACTACAGTTCATGTGATGTAGAACCTTTACTTCCCTTTGATTTAGCAGAAGCCACTTTCCTTGTAGAAGGATTTGAAGCCAACATATCAACAACAGAACTCTTAGTCTTGTGTATACAGTAACTAAAAAGATATTGAAAAAGCAGCTAGTATATTAAGATTTGCTTAACTTACCTCAAAGGCATAGTTTAAATGACATTATCACAACCATCTGATTACCATCTCTCATTCCATTGGATCACTTGTTCTGATAAGGAACAGTACCATTGAAAAGGAACTCAATTGAAAGACCAAGCCAAGATACTTAGGACTTTATAAAATACTCCACCAAATTAAAGGAGGAAGTTATATACTCAATGAAGTAAACAGAGTTGAATTAGCTTGTTCTATTGCTGCATTTGGACTTATTCCATACATTAATGTGTAAAGATCTCAGTATCCTAGCTCCTCTACATGAAGAATCAGACACAGAATTAGATTAACAATCTATTTTTTCAGAATAATCCACAGGAATCACCATTACTACAACCATATACCAAACCATCTATCCATCAGTATCTTTCTCAGCAGCCTTTGCCTGAAGAACTCAGAGCTTATTACCATAATCTTTGAACTAAGTATTACAAGCACAAGCTTCAGAAGATAAAAGGTTATCTCCAAGAAACAATCTATGGCTGGCTAGCACATTTGTGCACTGAACACCCTCTTCACCTTACACCACCATAATAACTACTAGATATTTCTCTTCCCGTTTTAAATTCACCACCCATTTATATTTCACATCTAGATCCTGCAACAACAATAGTAACCATAGGACACACAGATTGCAACTACTGTCAAAGGTTGCAAAACTATATTTTACACTCTTAGACCTGTCAACATCATATTGCTGCATATAGGCAGTCAGTTTTAGCATCCCTTAGTAGAAACCAACCAGATTCATCCTCTATCACCCATTTGCCTGAGATACTAGAAGAAAAGGAACATCCATCAGATCTGGTAGATTTCCTTTTAGCAACTCATCCTATGAATAACATCCCTACACTAGTGACCAACACACCCCTAAATCAACCATTTTTAGATCCATTGCTTGATCCATTAAGCAATTTCATTCTAGACCTTGAAGAAATAAATTTCAATGTCTTAACAGAACTTGAATCATTCTTCAACCATATCTAGCCCCCCATCATACCATACAACAACTGCTGAACAGCTAGCCTAGTACTATTGTGGATGAAAACTGGCAGCATAAATTATTCATATATATGCAATTACATTCCATTATATCACCACTTGGAAAGAACATCTGACCTTGTTGATGCTTGCTTTAGATTTTGAACTTGAAGAAGCTGTGGGAAAAAAATTTCCCACCTGTTTGCTCTAATCATAGACTTAGATAGGCAAATCAATCACTTCACAATAAATACTGATTAGAACCAACAATACAAATTTTAATTAATTAATAGCTGAGCCAGATAGGTATAAGTGAAATCTATCAGCAAATATTGAAATAAACTAAAAAAGCAAGACTCTAGTTTCATTAAATCAAGATATACTTTTTATTCAACAGATACTTACATCACCATCACTCTAGTCACTTCTTTTTCACCACCTATCAAATTATGACGTCCACCACTAATATTCATTTTACTCATCACCTAGATGACAACATCTTTATCTATGCTGTAGTTGCATATAATGTTGCCACTGCAATGGCTTTAGAGGTCAAGTCAGCTACTTGCCTAAAGCTAGGATCTAAGGTCACCATCTATTACCACCTACATCAGCTGCCTGTTTATGTTGACATTTTTGCCAAAATCCTTAATATCATTGACAGCACTGTTGATATCAATGTTATTCCATTCCCAACCTATTATCACAACACTACTCTACCAGACCCATATGTTCTATCCATTTCCATTGACTGGCTATATCTATCACCATCTCTTTTCTTTAATTGCCTTTATTACTTTAAACCATTGCCTTACTAACTACCATCTATTCCCATTACGTTTCAATCAAAACAACAATCCCTCCCTCATCTTTGCCTTATCACCTGGACATATCTTACTACACACTATTACCAATGATTCACATAGTATGTTTGAATAGCATTAGCCCTATCACATTACACTTTGATAATCAACTTCTACAATACTTTCAGTGCATTATTCTGGTACTGGAAGTAATATACTTAAATTTGACCCTCATAAAAGAATCATATTGACTTGCCCACCTACTTGGTGCCTATAATTAGCACACAACTATTTCAACTCCTGATACCCAGCCTCTCAGAACATAGTCAATCTCTACTATCATATGTTACCCCAGCAATGAACATCCAACAAACAAGTTATACTTTTGACTTTCCTACTGGTGAAACATTACATTATCTTCTTAAAGAAAGATTCATCAATGAACTCTTCCCTATTCTAGAGAGAGTGTTACGGGAACACCATCAGGAGACATTATAATATGAATCAAACTATGCATACATCATCACCAACACCAGTAGAGATCATATTATAGTAACTCTACAACCACAGCAAGGAAACCAGCCAATAGTTACAAGTTATGTTATGTAATCTACAAGTACACATATATGTATAACCAATGCTTAAATAAAGCTGTCCATAGACAGCCAGGTTGCCAATACATACCTGAAATTTTTAAAATGATGCATCCATTTCATTCATTTTTTCCAATCATCCATCCCTCTATTGTTAGATAAGCTTTATAGAAAGAAACTAGTCAAGAATCAACCCCAGATTCAGAAACAAAAGATCAGGTTACATCCTTCTTAAGACTGTCTCCTGTATCAAATAACTACCCATATGCTTGCTCTGACAATTTATAAAGTCAAGAAGGTTTCTGTTCCCTGTGAATAACCTCCACAAACTAAGTTCATGCAGTATCATGAAAGCCTATAGTAGTAAACAAACATATACACACCAAATAACAAGTCTAGAAGCTGGTAGAACTCCTTATAACTTTCTCTGATTCCAATAGAACTTTTTGGACATCTTTTGATTTTTTTAACACAATCTAATAGCAAATATAACTCATTGGCTACATCAGAAGTCATATAGAGCCTAGTACTACAAACCTACCAAAGGGTATTTTTTTCCCTTACTATACTTCTCTCACTATAAATATTTCTTTTTGCTATACACTTGCACCTTTACAAGTTGTAACTTAAACTACAGCCTAATAGACAATAGATTGATATAGCCATGACATAGCCTTGACACAGCCATACCATAAAACGACATGCTGACTTATATAGTACCTAAAAATAGCAATATCCTTAGTAATCCATCTAGGATTGCTGATAGAGCAGACTGCTCATTAAGCAAATTGGATGACTGATGCCCTGCATAGCTTTACATGGCATGCTAACTGATGCTGACTGATGCTGACTAACTATTGCTATAATTGCTATCTGATGATAATTGATTATTGGTGAAATATTGACAAGATTTTTAGTTAAATGCTGCTAAAAATAGCACAATTATTAGCAATACATCTAGTATATAGTCACATCCTGTATCTATAAAAGGATCTCTTATGGCTAGGACCAAAAAAAATATCTCCCCTTTTGGGAGAACTGTCATCTATTTCTTTTTTAGTCCCTTCTCTTGTTGGAATAAAGCTAGAAGCTCTGTAAAAAGACTATTGTGCTTGATAGATCTTTGTAACCTCTTTGTAGCTTGAGATTACATAATCCTAGACTAAGAACTGAGTAAGCCATTGCTGCTGCCAGATTTATTGAAAGCCATTTGAGCAATCCTTCCTCTAGTCTAGAAATCAATATAAGTGGTTCTGATTCCATTTGATCTAGTGTGAAGAGCCCTTTGTTTCCTATTGAATCCCCAGCATATAGAGCAGATTAGTAGCTGTTACAATTTCACTACTTCTTAATTAGATGTGAAGAAAACAAGTCACATTTATTATGCACATTGCAAGATTTTATCACCTTGGTTGAACCTATTAAGGTAAGACCAAAAAGAACACCACATTACTTGACTGATCAATTGCTAGGATATCCACTGATGTCATCATTGTCCCTGTTCTCTAGATAGACCCAATACTCTGATCCAAGAAGTATGGTTAGGTGGTACATATATAGAGATGATCTAATTTCTCACTTTATCTAAAGAAAGAAGACAGCACCTTCTTTTGTACTATAAGATCCAACCTTGTTGCTACTGTCATGTACTTTACCTTTGACTGATTTAGAGTTATGCCAATACCAATGTCACTTTAACTGCTTTAATTTGGCTCAGCTTTACAAAGGTATACTTCATATTTTCATTTCTTCATTGTTAAATGAACTTTCTTGTAATCTCCTTGCTCATTACCACTTAGAAAGACCATAAAGTGGTATATCTTGTTCTTGTTATCTTAGAGAATTTCCCTTTAACTCCTTTATTTCTTCTTTTCAGGAAATCCCTGGTTCTTATCTTCATCTCTCAACCATCAAGATTTGTAGTTATCCTACCCAGATCAACCATAACAATCTCAGTTCCAGCTTAATAATCATCTTCAGCCTGCCTATAACATCTAGAGAACTGGCTGCTTTGTAAACAGCCAAGGGTCAGCTTTCAGTTGCATCATATGATATGATCCTTGGCTGTAATACCATGTCCAGTGTAGAGGGTGTTATAAATGTTGCTATATGCCTTTACTACCTGTTTAGAATACTGATCAACTGATTATATGTGCTTTAGGAATTTCTCAGGTATATATTCTATATGAAAGTGATTCAATCAGACCATATATTTATTAACAACAACTGTGTGTTTGTGCAGCTGTATGTTATAGAGACAGTGAAATGTGAATCTAATTAATTTACCCCATTCATCTCTTACCTTTGATCCAGCCCTTCTTTATATATTCATCCCTAATACACCTTTCTCAAATGAACTTACTGATAGATATTCAGTGATGCTAATAATTTATAACTGAAAGTCTAGTTCCAATGGTTGAAAAAGACCATAAGTAAAATAAACTGGTCCTAATCGGTTCTGGTTTTTTAATTTTTACAAAACTAGTTAAAACTGTTCCTTTTTGGAGGTAATAATAGTTCTTGTATAGACAAATTTAGAAGCATTTCCATAAATATTTTCAATATTTCAAGTATTTTACCTGATTTTATATGAGTCATTTGAACACTTCATCCTCTGAAATGATACATAATATAAAAATACTCACATCTTTTGTTCCTATAAACTGCTGAAGAGAAGTTAGATTCCCTTGTTTTACACTCTTGCATGCACTCCCCATATATTATCCTTTCTTTTGCTTCATTTTCAAATTTATTCCCTTTATTTTCAGACTTTTTAAACATCAACATGAACCAAGAATAAATCCAGCCTCTCAGTCCATCTTAGTTCATGTTAATCCACTCCAGCCCTTATTATTGAGGACTGATGCTTCTTTCTTTGTATTCAGATTTATATTTTTTTACCTATAAATCTATTAACTGTTGGCTGTCTCTTTAAATGGTGTTTCATTATGTTATCCCTCAAACCCCTGGTCCACCTCTACATTAACCCCTTTGTTCCTGAGATCTCTAATTGGACTTGTACCTAGAAAATCTAGGCTTGACAGCAGCTCAAAGCTCTCTCTCTCTGTGTTTTAAATCATCAAAGAGTTCTTTGAAAGGAACTAGCCTTTCCACATTCCTACTAACCATTAGAACCCATCAGATGATTGTCCAAGTCACCCCAAATGAACATATTGTTTTACACTACTTTCCTTAATTCAAGAATCAATTACAAGCTATAACACAAATACATGGTCTAGACTATAGGAAAACGCATCAAACACATGGACTTTAAGTCAAAAATGTCAGTCCACTTGCAATAGAGCCTAAAACAGTTTCAACCATTAGTCTTTTGGCCTGAAATGTCATCATGTGGCTAAAGATATGAATGTCACTGTAAAGTGATTCAGAGCTCTATATAAGTTGTCTTATTTCAAGATCATAAATTAAATTAAATCAAACTTCGAAACACTATTAATCATCATACTATGTTAATTTAATAAACTTGACATGGAAATCTTCTGAAAAGATTCTCTTAACAGACCAATGCTTATTAAATTCAAGACAATATTTCTTAAACTTCAGATCTATCTCATCAACATAAGAGTCAAAAGGGCACTTCTGAGGAGGTCATAGACATGTGAATAGTCCATAAGAGAACAAGGCTTGGTACTGTGCAGTAGAAAAAAATGAGAAAATCTTAATACAAGGATTACATGAATGTTTGTCAAATAATCCATGAGATGACAAGTTATGTCACTGTGCAGTAACTGTGCAGCAAGAAAGGGGAAGAAGATATTGAGAGATGGATTGTGATATTTATGAAGACTGGGAGTTGATATATCCTCAATTTACACTATCTATTCATATTATATTATCAAGATAATGAGACAAAAAAGGAATCACTTACATAGGTGAATTATTATCCAAGAATATCATAGTGTAATATCCATTGACACCAAAGGTGCTTTTGTAAGCAGCCAAACCAAGTACATGTATACTAAGGCTCTCACTAATGAAAAAACTTTGAAGATATTGTAATTCTCATAGTAGATGGGCTGGATTTATACTTAGTGTTAGTGGTTAGTAGAAAGAGTGACAAATGTACATTATAATCTGGTACATCTTCAAAGGCACATCAGAAACAATCACAGCCATTCTTAGGCTAGTTGTACTATATACATTACATAAGCTATAGCAAGGAGATGGAAAAAAAAAGTGAACCATTCAAAATCTCCATTGTATACTGTCTATTGGTATTAAGGGAGCTTCTGCAAGCAGCTAGAATATATGTGCATATACCCAGATCCTTGCTTTCTTAGATGAGAAAACTTGAAGCATGGTAGTGAAAAAGATAGGGAAGATAAAGAGTTAGCCATGCTAAGAATAAAAAAGGAAAATAGCTTAAGGACATTATGATCATGTCTCAATATATATAGTTCGGTGTATGCCACATTATAACAACTCAAACTGACATATAAAAGAGTTCAATAGAGTAATGGCATTGAATATCTTGAGTCTGGTAGTGCTACATATAGTGAAGGTAAGTCCAACAGCATCTGACAGTATTGAGTATAGCAGAGGTAAGTCTATGAATAGAATAATTATTCACAACTCTACATACTGGGGAAACAAGAGTTAGGAAGGTGTACATCTAATTGTCTTTGGATATCTATAATTTTCAGTTTTCTGCCTTCAATTCAATATACTTGATAGAATAGATCCTTCAAAACAAGCAATAACAATCTCTATTGGTATATTCTATAGTAATCATGTGTTCTCTGGTATCCTAAGGTGCATTGAACTATCTTGCCCTATAATTATAGTATATTGATGACCTTTAAGGGACACAAAAGAAGAGCTTGAATTGAAACTCAATGAACAGCTTGTTTTAGGATTGAAGGAAAAAGCTGTGTGAATGCCAATAGCATAAAAGGAGATTTTGTATTAGACAGATAAATGCCAGATACTAGATATGCAGTTTGCATATTGTGAGCAGGCTGCTTAGAGATAACATTATTATTATGAATAGAAATCACTTTGTCAGTAATAAGCAAGTATTAGTGGGGATCATATCTAAAGATGACATAGTATATACTGCTGTTTAACACAGCCTGTTATGGCTGAGGATCATGCATATGAGTGAATATATCATTAGGACTAGCATTCACAATCTTTATTAAATGAGAATTCAAGAATAGTATTCAGGAAATATGCTTTAAAAGTTCTAGATATCCTGGATAGACTAAGGTGAGTAGTTCAAGAGGTCTAGGTTCAGGTCCAGGTGGCTGAAGAGGTGAGAAGGAGTGAGGAGTTCATTTCTAGAGAACTTTGGAAGAGATTTAAAAGAAATTCAAAAAGGAAATTCTGGAAGTTCAAGTATTAAGAATAATAAGCCAGTTTGGCTGGCAGTTGAGCCAGTAGTCCAGTTTCTAAGCAAAAGAGGGCCAATAGTGAATTAGTGAGTGAGCAGGAGTTGACAATAGAAATGATGAATATAGTAAATGTATTATTCGAAAAATTTCAAATGTATATTGGCAACCTGATTGTCTGTGAACATCTTTATTGATATATTGATTATACAAGTATTCATATTTATAAATCATATAACATGACTTGCACATCCAAGTGATCAGTAGCTAATTTCCTTGCTTATGCTATAGCATTACTATTGCATAACATGATATTCCACAAGAACTGATGATAGCATAGGCACAAGTTCATTATAGGAATAAGTCTTTTGGCAGTTTTTCCATAGTAATAATTTTATATTAATGTTCAAAAATAATGCCTAAATTGAATTTTTTTGGTAATCATACCATGTTGTATTAGTGCATGAAATGCTATGCTGCTGTGATCACTAGTCATATTATAAGAGAAAGAGTCTTTACCATGCAGGGATATCTTACTTTGAACTCTACTAGAGTTGTGAAATTATGATGCCTCAGATGACCTAGAAGTTCTTTCATTATTTCAACTACAATATAACATTCTAGGCTTTGTACATCAAAGAAATGTGACACAGCATTTGAATTATGCATTTGATTGGTGGATCTGATATTCTGGATCATCTTGTATGTTGCTAATCTTACTGACATCAAGGTTTTTTTTTGCTAACTGCTCATCAATGATAAACTGTAAGCTATATAGGTCAGTTATCTTCATTGTTATAAGCTTCTGTAAGATATTGTTTAATAGCATCAATTAACAGCCAAATTCTTTAGATGTGAATATAGTAGAATGTTTGTAAAGTCCTTGAAATTGTTGTAGATTATCACAAAAGATGCCACCAGTGTATTATTTCAATGCCAAGAAAGCAGTATAGTATCACTGATATTTACAACACCCTCACCATCAGTATTGAACAATATAGGCAACCAGATCATCAATAGAACATATAGGAAATATATAATAGCTAAAGCTCATGTTTTAACATGTAGCAGAGTATGACAAACATGTTGGCATGTTTCACAGTTGGTCCTATTAGTCAACAGACTGGAAACGTGCAGGTATGATCTTCAAAAGTATAATATCATGAAAGTTTAGCAATGTCTTTATGAAGCTATATTTTCTTCTTACTTGACTATGTAATTTGCTAAATGTTTCTGAAACCCCATTAGATATCTGATAGTTACAAGGTCTTATGGTAGAACAATTAACTTTTCAACAAGCTTTAGAGGCTTCTTCATTCTTTTTGGTGTTCTCATCTTTGTTTACATTCAGATACTCAGATTAAAAATCTCATCAGACACATTACTCAGATAGTTTATATATGCAGCTGTATATGACAAGCTTGAAACTTTGATTTTTCTTCATTTTCCAGGCCTTTGTGATAAGGATGTTGAAAATATTGATCACATCCTGGAATGCTATGCAAGAAACTATATATTTGATTGAGAAGTTGTCAGAGCAAAGTTGGCCACTCCTGTTGCCAATTCAATAGTATAGATTGTTTGATGGATTAAGTATAAGCATTTCAATTGCAAGAAGATCTATAAGGTTGCTAATATAATTCTTAAGTCAATTCAAGTCAAGGATTGTCTTTGCCAGGCTACCACCTTGGCAACTAACCAAACTCCAGGAAGTCAAGGGAAAGGAAGCATAGGAAAAGGGAATACAGAGGGGGATTGGAATCAAGACTTGATCCGGCTTAGAAAGGCACAAACTCAAAAGATGAACTTAACTGGGGTTACCAGCCATGCCCACCTCCTGTATATATACTATTAAGATCTCTTTGTAAATGCTTAGACCTAATCTATAGATATATACCTTAAATACGAGGTGAGGTCATATCCTATGCCCTGTATAGGAATATATGTATAGAAAGTATAGAAAAAGTATAGTAGAAGCATGAAAGAAGTGTAGCATGCTTCTAAAGCATGATAGATTAGAGATCTAGAATATAAGCATGCATTAAGCATGGTCAGGAAAGGTCTAGCCTTTAGAAATGAAGCTGCCATGAGGCACTTGCATGTCCAAAGTATGCCTTTACATCATGCCCCAAGAATGTGGTTCCTTGAGATCTAGCAGAATAAAATGAATCAACATCTGAATAAGATAAGATAGCTGTTTTGCAGTAGATAAGACTGATCATGCAACTGATAAGGATAGATAAGGGTACACTGTACTCCGATAAGGATAATAAGGCATCTAGCCTTTAGATAAGTGCTAATAAGTCATTTCAGTGGTTTGATAAGACCTGATAAAAGTCATCTACACTCTGATAAGCTTAAATATGCTCAAATATGAATAAACTTTGATAAGCCTACTATTATGATTCAATCATAACAGTCACTAGCTTTGAGAAAATAACAAATGCAGTTGATAGCTTGGATTTTGACAATTTGCATTGCTCCTGGGTATTGCTAGCTGTTTATGAAGACAGAAGGGTGAATATAATAGAGATCTAAATATCTTGAGCATCATTGTTTTGACTTAGATTATGGTGGTGGTGGTAGTCATTTCACTTGATCTTTAATAATAACTAGAAATGATGATAGACTGAAAACTACATATGACCTTTGATATTAATCTATAGATTATGGCACATGGCTTTCTGTTCCTAGAGTGGATTGTCATTGTAGCTATTCAAGGTTAGATTACCATCTAGCCATATTATCTGGTGCATATAAGTAAGTTGTATGGCATATATCACTTAAGCAATGATTTTGTTTGAAATAGTAAATGTAATTAAATACATATAAACAATTGTCAATTATAAAGTAATATGATAAGCTTGAGATAAGCTGTGAGTCACACCCTTCATGTGAACTACATCTCTTTAAATCATGCACCTTGTCAACATATCTCAAGACCATGATAACTCATGTTTTCATGAAGAGAATGCAATATTTACTTGTTCAATGGAGTTTAAGATGATGAGCTTTACTCATTTATAGATACACAATGAGCTTACATATAACTTGAAAGACGAGGCTGCTGTCCACTGGTGCAAAATAGAGACTTTGAGCTCTCAGCTAGCTTTAACAAAACAGAAATATAACTCCATTTTGAGTCTTTTACCTAATAAAGAAAGTGTGCAAGTGTGTCATAAGATTTACAGCAATCAATATAACTTATTCTTAGGCTTTTTAATACAATCCACTCCAATTATTCTGATGAATGCTATAACCTTCATTTTTCATTTTCTCTATAGCTGAATGAAAATATCTGTCAACAAATATAAACTAAAGAGTGCTTTTATCAAATTTTAATATGGCAATGAGTTTTGAAACATACTCAAGGCACAGATACTAATTATGATTGATAATATGCTTATATCAAAGCAGTTCAACATTGATAACTATAATGTGACAGGTCATATAATCCCATTCTAAGAGTCTAAACTACTAGATCACTATCCAAAAGTTCCAATTGTTGAGTGATCTAGTTAAAAGAGTTGAGGTAGATTAATAAGTTAAATTCTAAAAATGACCTATAAAAGAGGACCTAGAGAATAACATTAACTGAGTAACTTTAAATATACTGGCCTAGAACCACCACTAGATGAGGCTGTAGACATTTAAAGTTGTAATAAATTTGAATGTAATAACTTACTTGAGGTAGTTATAGTACATGTATATATAACTGGGAAAAAATGCTATGTTGAATGAATGAGTGTGGCTAAGTGGTTGAATGGTATAACTATAGTAGATTTTAATATATAGTAAGTTACAGCTATAATTAACTTAGCTTCTGATCGTACACCATAGTTTGAAGTATAATAATACTATATAAGTACTTGCAGTCATGCAATTATTAGTGGTATTCATTTAGAAAATATAAAACCCCTTGTAAAAAGGAATAGAATTTGGTGAAATCTGAAATATATATTTGCCTCTGCTCTATTATTTCATGCCCTTTCAATTTAGCAAACTCTCACTTGAATATTAAAACCAGTTACATATACTATAATATCAAATCTACTAGAATAGAATTTGTGTCTGGTGTAAATAACTCTTTTATAACTTAGTTAAATACCTCCAATCATTAAAGTGAAGTGTTTTTTGAGGAGTACAATATCAACACTGCTACTAAATGACAATATTTATTATACAAATTAAAGCTCAATTTTCAATACAAGGAATACTAGGCCAAGTATGTAAATGCTGAGGTTGAGTTTATATGTAAGCAAAAACTTAAGCAGCTTAGTATCTTGAAACATTAGCACTTCCTTAAGGAAATGTGTTAGACCTACTCCAGGGCCATCAGTACTTCTTTAAAGGAATATGTTGAGTCTACCCCAAGAAGATTGGCATTTCCATAAGAAAATGTGTTGAATCTGCCCTAGGCAAATCAACACTTTTCCTAGGAAGTTAATTAGACCATCTCAGGAACATCAGCATTTCTTTAATGGCATATATTAGATAATCTAATTTTAGCTACTAGCTTTATTGCAAATGAAATTACTAATGCACTAATGTCTATGGTAGGATACAGTATAGTTTGACCAAAGATATTATTAATGTCCTAGAGTATATATATATTGTATATATGATATTATCAGGCCTAGTAGAATGAGCATAATTGACTGCCTAGGTAAAGTGCTGATAAACATAACCACTTAAGTTCAGATAGAGTCTCTGGAAAATATAGGCTTATTTACACGCTAGAGTGGCTTATAAGCTTAAACTAAATACAAATGTAACAGTTCCCTTGACTATAATACTAACCAATGTACTACCACCCACTCTACCAAATCCATTCCATTGCTATATCGCCCTTCTTTTGGTACCTGTGATAACCACTCTGCAAATATATCTTTTGTCATCCACCAAACATTGAAATACTGCTCTGCTTCCTCCCGTATTTCTTGAGCCATCCATATTGCCAATGCTGTGGGCATCACAATGTCTTCCCACTCACAAATTCCCATGTTAACATCTAATGGTCCATGCAATTCATCTCCACATGTTGGCACATGACATCGCCAACAAATTCCTTTATGTTGTCGTCCATATCGGATTGTCTTCTTCCAATCTAAGTATGCTTTGAAGCTTGATCCAAGTCCCATTAAGGTTGTACATGTTGATAGCTTGTGATTCCATCTTTCGCAATGATCCAATACGGTGCATACTACACATCCTTGTTCTTTCAACTTGTTTAATAGTTTTCGCATTTGCTGTACCATTTCAAGTTGTTCTTGTTCTCGTGCTTGCCGATGGCGCTTTGATGTGTGTGCTGCATTCACAAAGTCACTTGTTGGAATTGATAATGCATCCTGGCTCTCTTTTATACTTGGCAACATGTCCACCAAGTCAAAATTTCGCTTTCCAAGTGATGTTGATCGCTGGTGGCCATGATGTGATGTTGTAGATACTGGAAGTGATGATAATGACATCAAACGTCTGTGATCCAATTTCTTGACTTCTATGTTCATCACATCTAATATTATTGTTGTTATTATTATATAATGCATATATATCATATATAAATAACAGCTTACTTGAATCATAGTTTTTGTCATGTTGTATATCCACTGTTTTGGCTATGGATATATCAGCTCCTGAAATATAACTTATTATTACATATATAAAATAATAGTTGACCTTTACTAACGTTTGCAAATGCTGCACCTGATGTTGCTTGCATGATCTGTACATTTGACACCAACTCCATCAATGTACAATGTTGATCCAAATCGTAGACATTGTCCTTTTCTGCTTCCATAGATCATGTCATAGATAAATTGCCATTCTTGTTGTTCAATGTCAGATTTTGTTTGTTCATCGATCATTGGAATTGAAGGAGATGGAATGATGACACAGAGGGCAGGTTGTCCATCACGTCCAGCACGTCCTTGAGCTTGAATCAGCTCACTCATTTCATATGGAATCTTCACATGAATTGTCAACCGAACATGAGAATAGTCATTTCCTGTGCTGAATGCTGAAGTGCAAATCATAATAGGATTTTTTCCACTGCGCCATGTATTATAGGCATCTAGGCGGTCTTGATCATTGATGCTTTTGTCTCCACTATAGAATGGCCAGTTGGTCATATCTACTAGAGTTCGACCATCTTGAAGATAGGTTACGAAGATAAGTCCTCGATCTTTAGAAGTCCAAAGTTTTTGCTGTTGCTTTGCAATATATACTGCTCGATTTAAAATTGCAGGTGATCCATGAGATTTGTCTAGTTGATATTCCAATTCAGGGCGGTTGGTGGTTTGTCTAATAGTCACTGCAGTTGGAAGTAATCCAAACTGCTTCTTGATCATAGTTTCATGAGTTAGTGGGATTGTACCACTTAGTAATATGATCTGAAAAGGTTGTTGTCGAAGTTCCCCAACACGGCGTAGCACTTCACGGAAACCTTTTGCTAGTAGAGCCAAGTGTGCTTCATCAAAGAACATCCGTGTTACTGGTGTGGTCTCATGGAATATAGCCAATGCAGAGCGCCATGTTGCAAATTGTGTCTTGTCTGCAGAAACAAGTACTAAATTGATGTTTGTATTCAAGTGGCCTCTGTTGATAGAAGGATCAAACACTTGATGTGGTACTTTCATAGCTGTCAATTTTCTTGTCCAATCTGTGATTAGAGATCGCAGTGGTAGAACCACAACAACACCATGTTGTGGCTCCATTAAGGAGGGCAAAATAGCCAGCAGTGACTTGCCACCACCTGTTTTAAGCAATGCCAGTACATCTGTTTGATGTTGTGCCACTGCAAGCATTGCCTCCATTTGTTCAGATGAAGTCCAGGTTACTGTAGAACTCTTGTAAAGCATTTGCAATGCTTCTAAACACTTGCTTTCTAAGTGAGACAATGAATTTCTAGATGCTTTGGATGACTTTGTTACTATGAGAAAATTTAGTGCACATGTGAGTTAGTTACAATATGGATGTACCTAATGCCAGTTGATTTGGTGGTGGTGGTGTCAAAGATCTGTTAGAAAATGATGATTCTATCAATCATATTCAGTATCTATATATATTATTGATGATGTAAATAACCTAGTGCCAGTTGATTTGGTGGTGGTGGTGTCAAAGTCTTGTTGGAAATAGATGATTCTATTTATAATATTTAATGCACATGTGAGTTATATCACAGACTAACACTTACTACCATGAGATGAGATCTTTGATCCCACTGATGAATTGTATATGTAACCAGTAGTGCCATGATTGTTTGAAGGATGGTCATCATATAGATCATCCAAGTCTTTTTCATTGGTAGGTGTTGCCTGAGTTGAGATATTTATTAAGCTTGGTATTACATTGACATTGGATTTTGGTATAGTGATGTTTTTGACTGCAGCTGCCACTGCAGATGGGATAGTAGATTCCAATGAGGATATTACCTTGTTGACTATGCGGATTTCTAACTCTTCACTTAGAATTGTTTTCAATTTCATAGCCACCAAGTCAGCAATGCGAGCTTCACATGCTGGTTCAAAGCATGTTTTTGAAGCAGATGTGTGTTGGATTTTATTGCCAAATGAATTGGCTTCAGGAAGTTCTTTTGAGTTGACTTCATTGTAAGACATGAAGGTACCTCCAGGGACCAGACGTAGAACAGTTTGCCAGCGTTTGCTAGCATCCAAGAATAGAGGTAGAATGTCTTCACCAGCACCAGCCAAGGAATCTGGACTTAGACCATATATACGGTTTTCTGTAGCTCTTGTATGACCAGCTTGCAATGCATCAATTGTCTCGTGTTCATCGTCATCATCCATAACGTCCTCAAAGAATTGACCATGTTTGCGACGAAAAGCGATGCTAATATGACGCCATGAGTTGACAGATAATTTAAGCGGCATATGTTGTAAGCTAAGACGGCCAAGCATTGCACTGAGCTGATCTGTGGTGAACAACAAGCCATCATTAACAAACAGCTGGTTCCTATAGTATTGTGCCACATCCTTTTGGCCTGGATGACATAGATGCATGGCAAGTTCTGCAAATGGACGAGCCAAGGCCAATGATTGAATCATTAAATCTGCTGTTAAGGCATCAAGAGCATGAGGTATAAGTTTGTCAAGACCAGATATGGCGCCTGATTTATGATATGACCGAAGAAGAACCAAATGTGAACCCAATATGACAAGATTGCGCTGATGTCGATGTTTTGTATTGCGATAGCATAGTCCAGTCAACTCTAATCCCCGGCCTGGTGCACCAGTGATTGTTGCACATCGTAGCAATAGATGTCCTTGAAACTCTGCATAATCCTGGAGCCACCGCCTTAGAGCAAATCTATTCCAAGTCATACGACCGTTTTGCAGAATTCCAAATTCTGCTGCAGTGGTAGCATTCTGTAAAAAAGCCTTGCCTAGACGATCACGATCATTGAAGCAAGTGTTTCTTTTGTCTGTTAAAAATGAATAGCCAATTTCTTTATTGGAAAGATCATCTGCAATGATGCTATAGTGCACGTGTGCACTATTGATGCCTCTGAGAATCTTCTTCTCCCATAAATCGATAATAACCTGGCCATGTGCAGCAAACATAGTTCTTAAACCATCCAGACTGACTTTTTCACCTGAGAATATTAATTCCTGCCAATTGACTGTGTCAGTCCACCAGATACGGGGAAGACTTGGTGTTCTAAATGCAATATCTGAGGCCTTGTGTTGCAAAGAACGTAATCGTGCGAATGGTGAACTTGTATGCTCTGTGTAAAAAGCAACCAAGTGGTCACAAGCATGTTCCTCCTTTCCATTGAACTGTATGGGGGTAATTTTGTGAATTTGAACTAGGCAAGTTAAACGAATGCAGTATTGCAACTTGGCAATATAGCCTGTGACATCCACAGGCTCCTTATGGCAGCCATTCTTGTTTAGAGTAAGAAGAGCAAGAAGTCGTTCTGTAGGACAAGGCAAGGGATTGTTGATAGTCTTGTTCCATGTGGTCATCCAGATAGAACACAGGGTCACATGGATTGATTCCATGATGTCTCTTTGATATTTTAAAGCCTCTTCGAGATTATTGATGTTGTGCTGAACTTCTTGAGGCAAAGGAAGCATATATGTAGTGGAATAACGGCTACGCATAAGAAATGCAAGCAAGGCCACTATAGGTAAAATATATTTCTTCAAACTATTTGCATCTTGATGTCGATGCAGTGGTGTGTTGTTGATTCCACTGATATAAACACTAGTCAGAATATAACTCACATGTGAGATATATATATAATTATAGATCTTACCTTTTTTGAACATCTGGTGAATGCAACTTCTTGAGTACAATTTCTTGCGTAATGTCCAATAATTGCTCTGCATATTGATAATATGCCAATACTGCAGCCTTAATACCTGGCATATGATCTGCATTGTCCTCTCTATTGGGTATTTCCACCAAAGATTGAAGGATAGAGGGAGTAAATTGAGCGGTATGCTCATGCCACTTGGTCATACGTAGCCAAGGGCTAATAAGCCTTTCATCACTTGGAACAGTATCTTCTTTATACATGTCATCTATTTCCTGCCTGACAGAGGTTATCATGTCACCAGTTGCCAAGGATATTCCAGTTGATTCTTCTGCCAAATGTATATCCACTCGCCAGAATCGCCGAGTTTCTCCACCATTATTGAGCTGCTGAAGTTTACAAGCAGGATAAGATGAGGGGGTAGGAATGTTTTCATGTGTACTCCGATGATGAACTTGTAAACCCTTGATGGATGTGCCAAACGAGAGACAGTAGGGACAAGCATAGCCATCTTGCACCTTAAGACCTTTAAATGGTGTAATGCCATGTTCAGTAACAGAAGGCAAGGGTAAATCCTCTGGAATCCCATTGGCATCAAGGATGCTCATTAAAAGATTCACATCTACTTGGAAACCCTCATGGTTGTTTTGAATATGACTTTTGATTGTCTGTGGAGGCAAGGCAACCAAGCATAGTGTGCAACACACAGCATGCAGTTCTCCATCAATTGCTAAATGAATGGAGTCCAAATATGATTGATGGAGTAGACCATCTTTTGCATCATAGGACTATAATTGTCTGAGTATCTATGAGACTACCTAATAAATAGAATACTCACTGCAGAAAGATCTTTTGTGACATTGAATACTTGAGAGGTAGACAATATCTATCATCAAGCTAGTCAAATATAGCTCACAGGTGCATTAAAATCGATTACCTCAGATTGTGAAGATAACAATGCAGATAATGGAGAGGTCTCTATAGCTAATGGATTCTATTCAAATTGAAGCAAACTATATCTCACATGTGCATTAAATCTGCTTACCTCAGCAGGTGGCTGTGCAGATAGACTTTTGCTCAACTGAGCAGACAAAGCCTTAAGGACTTCATATTTGGACTTTTGAAGAGAGGACATTGTGGCAGTGATCGACTCAAAAAGGAATTTCCAAATGTGGAAGGTAAAGAAGCAAGAACAACCTTGGTTGATTGCCATATTCACACAGTCTGAAACACATATGTATTTTAATCTCCGCTTGAATGTTTGTTATGTAAGCAATGTTCTTTTCTTTTATATTTTTCATACAATGTAATATTGAGTATATTATTTTTTCACATCAATACTCAAATACTCATTCCTATATGTACTTTATTGTTCTATTTTCTTTATTGTCTGATTGAACTTGACTCTATCTCACATGTGCATTATATATGTGGCAGTGCTGATATATAAAGATACTGCATTATAAGATGATCATTTTGATTTGACTTTAGCTCACAGGTGCAGTATATATATGGTAGTGTCCATCTACCCCCAGGTGCACTTTATCTCACCTGTGCACTACATATTTGGCAGTGGTAATACATGTATACATTACAAAATCAATGCACATATATTATATAGTGTGCATGATATAGTGTGCATGAAAAGGACAACATGGCACATATAGAGGAAACATGCCCAGCCATGGATCTGAGAAGCTTGGGAAGGATGATCCCATCACCCATTCCTATATTCATGTGATTGATTTATCTTCTTCATGTTCACTCTAACTCACAGGTGCATTATATATATGGTAGTAATGATTATATATATAGTATACGCGCGAAAAGGCCAATATAGCCTACACACAGAGGTAATCTCCAATGAGGGATCACAGGATATATATGTAGTATACGCGCGAAAAGGCCAATATGGCACAGAGGTCATCTCCAATGAGGAATCACAGGAGATTCATGGGAAGGATGGGGTAAGTCATGCTCAGCAAGAAATCCAAGGGAATTCATGGGAAGGATGACCCCATCCTTCCGGTTATGAATGTTATCCTCCGTATTACTGACTGGATTTGTCCTCATTCCTTCTTCGTGAAACTAGACCAAAAATTTACCATTCAACTTCACTGCATCCATTGTGCACTGCACTCCATCCCCACCCCATCCCAGATAGTCAAGGAGCGTCACTGGCTGTAGCGAAAGAATGGATTTCGCCCCTCAGATGAAGACGGCTCCTGGTTTTCGTCGGCGACTTGTCATGGACTGCGTTTCTGTTCCTGTCCTTCGGTTTGATGGACCCTCAGGCCACGTGTCTCCACTCTCCCCAGCACTCGATGTTCCGTCCTCATTTCTGCTGACACCCAGCCCTCTTTCCCCATCTTCGACACACCCACCGTTATTGCCTACCTTGATGTTGTCTGCTTGCTCAGCACACAATTCTAGGCTGTCGGTGGAAGGAAGTGATCGTCAAGATCTGGACTATCAGAACGACTCGGATTCGGACTATGATGATCCCTACTTAGACAATAAAGGTGATCGCTCAGTGTCAATCTCTCCTTCATTTCGAGGAAAGCGGTCCAGGACAAAATCTCATCATGCTCCCCTGCCAAAAAAAATCTGCATGCGCACTCCCAGAGGAAGCAATGGGTACCCCGCTGAGACGTGTGATTCCCCCGCTTCTCTTCCCGGAGATTCCGTGCCATATTGCTCCGAGACGATGCACATTGACCCGTCCAGAGGGTGCCCGTCTACACCGCTCACACACTGCGCTATTCTTCACAGGTTACAGATGTACTTTGGTCTGTACCGCTTCGTTTGTGAGAAGTGTGGCTTATTATACCCTCCTGGACACCTCGGCCACCACATCTTTAGCAAACACACTGATGATCTGGATATAACTGTCACTGGTAAAAAGAGGAAGGAGGTCTATGACCGCATTGTTTCCCACCTTCTCACCTCGCATGGCGTTCCAGAGGACTTGGTCGCATTCGATCTCCCTGAGACCCTTTCCATACCAATCCCTGGATTGATACCTGTGCTATCGTATCAATGTCCCGTTTGTCCACATCCTCAATGGTTCGTTTGGAAATCACTGGGCTGCCATTATAGAGAACAACACAAATCCGTGAAACTTGCATGTCCACCGAAACATAGCCTTCGCCCACGTTTCATTATCAGACCATATAAACTTGGCAGCTTCGAGGGACGTGGGGGTCATCATCGACTCAGTGATACTGTTATAGTGCTTCCAGAAGACTGGTCCCCCACTGGTCTGAATTCTCCACCGCACTGGGAGGTAGTTCCTAGGGAACGTCCACGTGTTCCGATAGGTGCACCTCACCTGGTAGCTATCGGTTGGTCTGGGTATCTGCAGGGTCTCAAAGATGTGGACATTGACTCGCTGATGAAATTGGCGGTGTTGCCAAAAGGAAAAGAGATAGAGTCTTTCCTCCACAGGCGAGCTACACTGGAGAGGTTTACTCCGTGTTGACGCTTTATTGGTACGCTATCTCAAGGATGCCAATGCCTTCCTGGACACCTGTCACCCCTCTGTCCGAAAAGTGATCATGTTCGGGTGAGTCTGCTTTTTGGTTATATTTGATGGTAGCTTAAACCCTTTGTCCAGCACAAAGGCCCATTATCGCCCTCTGACCAGGCAATCATACATTCGGTATCGTGCACTGATGATGAAGACTCTGTGTATGCTGCTTTGCACCCATCACTTCTCTCGACTGAAAGACAAGTCGGAATTCAAATCCCTCAGCAATTTTTCCGTCGTTTGCAACAAGCAGCAAGCCTTGGCCACCAAGTCACTGTATGACTATCTCGTTTCCAGAACAGAAGAAGAAGAATGTGTTGTCGATACTATGGTGTTAGTCCACAAGTTACTTGTTTCCCTTGTGAACCACGAGATCCATGGCACCAGAAAGATGGAGTGTCCCACTGATCAATCGCTCTTTCTTATATCGCTAAGGCTATCTCCTCAAGGGATGTTACAGTTTCAGCCTGCCAACCAACTCACGCATGACTGTGCCACCCTTCAATACTGGTTTTTTGTCATTACCACTCACGTCGCTCGATTGCAAGCCAGTGGTAAGGAAGAATTTTCTTTCTTCAGCAATGAAAATCAGCCTTCTGCGTGCGAAATCGTCCTCTCCAAGCTGGAAAATTCTGCAATCAATCAAGAGCAGGAGGTCGTGTCTCCACTGAACGATCCTGTGGGCAAGGTGGAGGGAGTGGCAGATGATGACGAAACCGAAGAAGCAGAATTAGAGCTAGAGCCCGAAGTCGAGGAAGAGGATGTGGAATAGGGTTCGGTCATGAACGTTCTCAGGTGACCGTTTGCCACCAGCAGGCAGACATGCATCTAATACCATGCTCAGGTCTATTCACTAGGAAAGAGAAAGATGGTTGCGAAAGGCTCTCGGGCAGGATTATTTCACACCCTACGATTGCTTCAAGTCGGTCTGGTATAATGTTAGCTCTACAGCATTCAAGGAAAGTGGAAAGATAGGACATGCGTTCCAGCCTGACGGCACCATGATCATCATTGATGCAATTGGAAAACGACATCAAATTGACCTTGCAGATATCGGGAAAGAGGCTTAACGGATCCTGTTGGAGGCCAAGGCTCTGATTCACCAGTGTCTCCCTGAAGGTACCAAAGACATGTTCGCCTTTTTTTCCGACCTGTTTTGCCTCTCGGATGATCTGAACAACCCAGCATCTATTTTTCTCCAGGAAGAAAATCGTGCTCTACTCGAACCAATTATTGGTGCAGTGGAACAATCACTTTTACGATCTCTTGGAACTGAGAAGGAGATGCGTGCTTGGCTACAGCACAACGACCACCTACTTTCTTTGTTTTGGGTTGCCATTGCTCTAATCTGTGGTATACTTCTGAGAGCATCTCAGTTTGCTTCACTGCAGTTTAATCGATGTGCGGAAACTGGCGCCAGTCGTGGTCTGTTTTTAATAGATGGATATCTGGCAGTCGGCAAGCCAGCTGCCAAACAGTCTGGGAGGTCCAGGCAAGAAGGCTGTTTGTGGTTCTTACCTCCAGTGCTCGCTTCCTGCTTAGTGTTTTATCTTGCGGTCCTGCGCCCGATCATCATCAAAGTCCTTGTTCATCTCAGGAAAAGTGTTGGCCATCAAGACACCTACTTTTTTTGCCGCATGATTCCCAGGACAAACGGTACTCATTCATAGAGCTGGGACGAGGTCGCTCGGATGATGCTGGACCATACCAAGAACTTGGACATCGCGATTTCTGTCGCCCTTTTATGCCAACTCTACACCGCATTTTTTCACCAGTACTTCCTGGGTCTGTGTGGTGCTGGAGTAGAGGAGGACTCCCTGGTTGACCGGCAGAGTCAACATCGATTCTACACAGGCCATCAACACTATGGGCAACTCGTACAGAATGTTCCGCAATCTCTTGGCATTGATTTGATGGAAGCGAGGAAGTTGGGTTCAATGAGCCAACTCCTCCAAATTGTCTTTGGTCTTCGAGTTCCAGATCAGCACTGGCAACCTCTTCTTGAAGCCGCTCACTTCTTGCCCTCCCTGAAGCACAACAGGTATGCTCAAGACACTGCTTGACTGCTTGTACTCCATGAATATGGCATACTATCCCATGGTAAGGGACCCCCAGCAGCCCTCAGAGCACAAAAGATATTGGTAGATCAACCATACTGTAAACTGGTGAGCAGCTTTCCTCTTTCGTTCCTAATGCACATGTGACCCTTGCTGCATATTTAGCCTACACAGCCTGCCAGCATGTTTGGAGACGCTGTCCTTGTGAAGGTCCTACATGCATACCTGTTTAGAGAAGGAGGTCCAGGACAGTACGATCAGACACCTCCAGGAGGTTATCCAGTAACTGACACTGCAAGGGCAATAACTCTGGTGCGTGGTCTTCTCTTAGTCTGCTGGACCCTTGAACCATGCAGTACTGCTAGATCATTCAAGCTGTGGAAGAATGGACCTGCAGTGACTACTTGCCTGTTACTCGTGAGTTGGATCTGCAGGCCAACCAGAACTTTGACATTTTGCAACATCTCATGGAGAAACATCTTGGAGATGCGAAAGATAGGTGGCCTAATGAATGGTGCAAGTTGGGTAGAGCTGTCTGCACTTATCACCCCAAAATCCACAAGAGAAACTGGAACATGGACAGTCTGCCATGGCATGAATCAGATATTGCACTGCATTCTTCATAGCAACATTACGTAGTACTTTATCTTTTCTCAATCTTCATGAACTTCATTTCAGTTACTCGAGCCCCATTCCCTATTGTATTCAGAAAATAAGCAGGCGAGTATTACAGTATGTGTAATGCTTTGCAGCCTGCCGCATCGGGTACGCCAAAGGTACGCCACGTCCTCTGCATCTTAGTTCTATGTAGGTAGGTACAGGGCTTGAATACACGATGACTATGCGACCAGCAAGCGACGGAGCTCGAGTAGACACTGCATGGACAAACGGTGACCTGTGAACAGCACTCGAATAGATATGGCAGGTAAGTGTGATGCATCGACGCTTGATCCACGTCTTTGAATATGTCCCCTGGAGCAGATCTTCCAGAGCGCTCCGGTGGAATCCGACGAAATTCTGAGCAATAGTGCACAAACGTTGCCTGTTGTTGGATTTTATTATTCCCATGCCTATCTTTTTCACTTATCATCCTCGCTCTCCACGGACTCTTACTATAGAGTAGATAAGCTCCTTTTACGCTATTGGCTAATGCTTATCAGCCTCTAGCATTTCACGCTCATAGTTCAACCTATAGCGTTTATTTCTCTTATCTCGGCCAATGGCCTTTATCCCTCTTATCATTTCATTCTTCCTTTTGGAGATTGTTTCCATCACTGATACAAACAATCTCCGTACATATATATAGCTCGTACTTCTTTCTAAGAATACAAGCTGCTTTTCCCCTCTTCTTCTGATCGTCCCTCACCCGGATATCGAGGACAGCTTCCCAGACCAAGTCTTCAGCTGCATTCTGCTTCCGTGAGTAGTCTCTCTCACGAGCTCTCCCTACCAGGCTGTGCCTCTGCACCCAATCGGAAGGTAGCGCTTCTGATAGGTTATGAGCCCCGCTTAGGCGATACCACGAGAATTCTGTCATTCCGATAATCCCCTCGCGGAACGAACGTTCGTCATGTCGATGCTGTTCATTCGTCAAGCGTTAGTAGATGCGCTGGTCATGATGATCATCTGGTTCATCACTCTTGTTGGGTCTGCCTTCATGCAGTACCTAGGTTTCATTGCTGCGCAGCGAAACTATCACATCCTGTTTATAGGATGGGGCTTTCTTACCTTTATCCGGTATCTTGACAATGTCATGACTCCGAGACCATACTTACGAACTATTCCTCCACCGGTGCATAGAGTTACCCGCTCTAGACCTTTTTTAAGGCATCGCACCGAGGTTCATTCAAGACTTTCAGATCGCCCCCCTTTTTCCTTTGAGGAAGGTTACATTCCTCACGGACCCTGTACCTGGCGTTGTCACCAAGACTTCGACCAAAATCGCTGCACCAGACTCTGTGGTGACAGGTGTATACATCCCAACTGCGATAATCGTCGTCGTCCAGACCTCTATCCTCCTCCGCTTTATATCACACATCCTTCGCCTCCTACTCCTCCATCCACTCGTGTTCCGACTCCGGAACCAATCCTTCCACCTCGAACGCTGCGAAGAACATACTCTATTGTCTTCCCAGACGACGAAGTTGAAGGAATATCAGGCCTAGCCACTCCCACTTCTTCTTGTTTAGCAGAACCATACAATGTCACAGATTCCCCTCTTCGCTCCCCAAGCACGCCGCTGTTACGCTTCGCTCCTCATCCGGTCCTTATCGGATGACATCTCAAAGGACTTATGGACTTATCTTTCTTTTTCTTCTTATCTAATCTTATCGCATCTTATCTTTTATCTTATCACAGGATCAACGGCCATAGCCTCACCCTCTGATCTCTGCACCATCGACACTCGTTTCACCCTTCGTTTCACCTCACGCATGTCGCACCCTTGACACAGCCAAAGGCCTGTGCATGCTTCTCTTCTCTTCCATTCCATCATGTTTCATCTCCGCGTATCATGAACGCTTCTCATGCTTCTCTTCCATTCTACCCTTCTTCCATCTCACATGTTTCATCTCCGTTCCCTTCTATGTTTCACATTTGATACGCGTTTCAGCCACACTCCTGCGCCCAAAGGCAAAGGGCTTGGACTATTATAGACGAAACGCTTATGTAAACCTATGTAGACTCTGAATATATAAACCCAGTGAACGTCGACTGGCAACCCCAGTCTAGTTCACTTGGGCATCATCCTCCCTAAGGCACACCCAGCCTAGATTCCAA